>ONZH01011955.1:0-76873 GCA_900303285.1 Rhinella marina
ATAGATTCTCTCCCCCGGTACAAGAGGAAGACTGAAGCTGTTGAGGCTGAGTATGAGGTACGGGAGATTCTTGACTCTAGGACCATACGAGGTACCACGTCCTACTTAGTGGACTGGGTTGGGTTTGGGCCTGAAGAACGTTCTTGGGAGCCAGAAAGTAATCTTATTGCGCCAGATCTTATTGCGGCCTTTTGGAGGGGGGGGCCCTCAGGGGGGGGTACTGTAAGGCGCATGCATCGACGTTGTGCACGCGTTCACTTGCCCTCCCAGGCTTCGGGTGTTGGTGAAGGGGCACGGGCAAATCTCAGTGCAATATCCTTGCGCCCACAGTCCTACTGCAGTGAACAAGGTCCGGCACAGAAAGTGGTCATGCGCCAGCTCCTTGAGACCTCTGGTGATGTCACTTCCGCCAGGCGTTCACAGGAAGTATGTCAGTAACCACGCCTCTGCCAATTAGCTCACTGCTATTTAAACCCTGAGCTTCTGCTGGGCAGGGCCGGTGCCTTGTTGTTCATGTGCGACTGCTATACAGTCCGGTCCATTTGCTATCTGACACTGAATGGTGTATTGAGTGTTTGTGTGCTTTCTTGCACTGGTGCGTGGTTCCACGTACCTGCTTCACTGTCTGTCTTTTCGTGTGGTGTGTATCACTCTGAGTGTTTGGAAGCCACGCTTGCGGCCGTGCCGTAGCCCCCTCCTGGAGCACGGGTATGCTGTGGGCGTCGCTCGTCTGGAGGTCTGTGAAGCCAAAGCTCTGGCTCCAGTCTCAAGCGCTGTTGCTCAGTACGTGTTTGTGTAAGCGTTTACTCACTCTGAGTGTTTGGAAGCCACGCTTGTGGCCATGCCTTAGCCCCCTCCTGGTGCACGGGTACACGGTGGGCATCGCTCGTCTGGAGGTCTGTGAAGCCAAAGCTCTGGCTCCAGTCTCAAGCGCTGTTGCGCAGTACGTGTTTGTGTAAGCGTTTACTTTACTATTTATTATCTTGCCTCCTATATTTCGCCCTTCGGGAGCGATCGTTATTGTCCGGCTGCCCAGAGTTTGGGTCCAGTGATCCCCAGTGACTCTGCCAAGTGGCAGAGTCACTTATTTATTTTATTTGTGCCTCAGTGGCCTAACATGGCCTGGGAGAAAATGTCTGTATGTGGGTAAGTAACTGGCTCAGTGATAGAAAACAGAGAGTGGTTATTAACGGCACTTACTGAGATTGGGTCACTGTCACTAGTGGGGTACCACAGGGGTCAGTATTGGGCCCTATTCTCTTCAATATATTTATTAATGATCTTGTAGAAGGCTTGCACAGTAAAATATCAATTTTTGTAGATGACACTAAACTGTGTAAAGTCATTAACACAGAAGAGGACAGTATACTGCTACAGATGGATCTGGATAGACTGGAGGCTTGGGCAGAGAAGTGGCAGATGAGGTTTAATACTGACAAATGTAAGATTATGCACATAGGAAGGAATAATGCAAGTCACCAGTACATACTGAATGGTAAAACACTGGGTAACACTGACATGGAAAAGGACCTAGGAATTTTAGTGAACAGCAAACTAAGCTGTAGAAACCAGTGTCAGACAGCTGCTGCCAAGGCCAATAAGATAATGGGTTGCATCAAAAGGGGCATAGATGCCCGTGATGAGAACATAGTCCTGCCACTTTACAAATCACTAGTCAGACCACACATGGAGTACTTTGTACAGTTCTGGGCTCCTGTGAACAAGGCAGATATAGCAGAGCTGGAGAGGGTTCAGAGGAGGGCAACTAAAGTCATAACTGGAATGGGTGGACTACAGTACCCAGAAAGACTATCAAAATTAGGGTTATTCACTTTAGAAAAAAGACGACTGAGGGGTGATCTAATAACAATGTATAAATATATCAGGGGTCAGTACAGAGATCTCTCCCATGACCTTTTTATCCCAAGGACTGTGACCGTGACAAGGGGACATCCTCTGCGTCTTGAGGAAAGAAGGTTTGTTCACAAACATAGAAGAGGATTCTTTACTGTAAGAGCAGTAAGACTATGGAACTCTCTGCCTGAGGAGGTGGTGATGGTAAGTTCACTAAAAGAGTTCAAGAGGGGCCTAGATGTATTTCTGGATGGTAATAAGATCACAGGTTATAGTTACTAGAGAGGGGTTGTTGATCCAGGGAGTAATTCTGATTGCCTGATTGGATTCGGGAAGGAATTTTTTCTCTGGATCAACTTGCAGGATAACAGGCCGAACTGGATGGACAGATGTCTTTTTTCGGCCTTATAAACTATGTTATGTAAGAGTTACTCCATTAGTTTGAGCCCTCCAGTATTAATAATGCCCTAACAGCGCCCTCAGTTGAAATAAGGCCCCCCTAATGTTCCTCCAGCGGTAATAAAGCTCTCTACAGACCCCTCAGTAGTAATAAGGCCCCCCATAGTGCTCTTATAAAAATAAGGCAGATCTATAAGTCACTCCTATAGAGTCCCCAGTAGTAATAAGAACACCTAATGTCCTCTGTATTTAAAATGCCCCTATTGTGCCACCAGTAGTTATATTGCCACCTATTGTTATAATGCTCACCCTGAAGTGCTCCCAGTATTTATATTGCCCCCTACTGTTATAATGCTCACCCTGAAGTGCCCAAAGTATTTATAATGCCCACTGCAGTGTCTCCTGTAATTATATTACTCCCTTTAGTGTTCTCAGAAATTATAATTCCTCAGCCCCTCCACCATATAGTCCCATGTAAATAACACTATTTCCCTCCCTCTGCCGTAGAGTCCTATGTAAATAACATTACACCATCTCTCCAGCCCCCTCCAATATACAGTCCCATGTAAATAACATCCCTCTCTATCTACAGCTCTCTCCAAAATACAATCCCATGTAAATAACATCACTTTCCTCCCTTCAACCCCTCCAATATACAGTGCCACGTAAATAAAATCACCCCCCCCAGCCGCCTCTAACATGCAATCCAATGTAAACAACATCCCCCCTCAACATTCAGTGCCATTTAAATAACATCACTCCTTCCCCAGCTACCTTCAACATGGAGTCCCATGTAAATAACATTGTACCCTCCCCTCAACATTCAGTCCTATGTAAATAACATCACTCCCTCCCACAGCTGCCATCAACATACAGTCCCATGTAAATAACATCATCCCCTCCCCAGCCACCTCCAATACACATTCCTATGTAAATAACACCACCCCTCAACATCAGTCCCATGTAAAATATATCACTTCACCCCATGTAAATAACATGTAAATAACATCCCGCCTTTAGCCCTAACATACAGTCCCAGTTAAATAACCACAACTCCCAGTATTACTCTGCCTTTCACACTGAAAATCTACCCCTTCACTTACCTCTTCTCATGTAGCAGACCTCACCACAGCTTCTTCCCCAGGACTTCTCTTCACTGCGGAGCTCCATCCTCTCCTGCACTGGTCACATGATGATGACATTATTGCATTCCATAATTGAAGCGCTCACTAGTCTGCAGGAGGAGGGGGATAGAAGCACTGGTAGCGCTGTACAGTACTTACCCCTCCTCCTGCTTGCTCTTCTCAGGGCCCGCGCTGCTGTGTCCTGGCTGCCTGCAGGACGTGACCTGATGCTGCAGGAGGTGATTGCAGCATGGGTCCTGAGAAGAGAAGACAGCCAAGACAGGGAGACTGGCGGCAGGAAAGGTAAGTTCCTTTATTATTTTACAGTCTGATCTGAGGTCTGATATGGCGGTCTAATGGGGGAGGGGTCTGAAGAGGTCTCACTGGGGGTCTGGAAACGTCTCACTGGGGTCTGGAAGTCTCACTGGGGGTATGAGGGTCTCAATGGGGGTCTGTACAGGTCTCACTGGGGGTCTGGAGGTCTGGCTGGGGGTCTGGAGGTCTGACTTGGGGTCTGGAGGTCTGACTTGGGGTCTGGAGTGGTCTAATGGGCGTCTGGAGTGGTCTAATGGGGGTCTGGAGTGGTCTAATGGGGGTCTGGAGTGGTCTAATAGGGATCTGCAGTGGTCTAATGGGGGGCTCTGGAGTGGTCTAATGGGGTCTGAAGTGGTCTAATCAGGGTCTGGGGTGGTCTAATGGGGGTCTGGAGGTCTGACTGGGGGTCAGGAGTTGTCTAATTGGGGGGTCAGGAGTGGTTTAATGGGAGTTTGGAGTGGTCTAATGGGAGTCTGGAGGTCTGACTGGGGGGTCTGGAGGTCTAATGGGGGTTTGATTGGGGTTTTGGAGGTCTAATGGGGGTCTGATTGGGGGTCTGGAGGTCTAATGGGGGTCTGATTGGGGGTCTGGAGGTCTAATGGGGGTCTTATTGGGGGTCTGGAAGTCTAATAGTGGTCAGATATAGGGGTACGGGGGTCAGATACAGGGGTCTGGAAGTCTAGTGGGAGTCTGGAGGTCTGATATGGGGGTCTGGAGGTCTAATCGGTCTCACCGATATTCGGTGAGGGTCCAAACTGAGGTCTATAACTGGGGTCTTATATGGGGTCTGATATAGAGGTCTAAAGGGGGTTTGGTCTGAGATGGGGGATCTCATTTAGGGTTTTACATGAGGGTCTGATCTGAAAGGAAGGGGGGATTTTTTTTGTACTAGGGCACACAAAATAAAGGGGTGTTTTTGTACTGGCGCACTGTGTGGTACTAGTATTTTCAGGGGCACTGTTTCTGCAGGAAAGTATTGGGGAGCACAGTGGACACAGTATTGGGGGGCAGGATGGGGTGTTGAGAAGGTGAGATGATGATAGAAAAGTAGGAAAGTAAGATGTCTGTTTGTTAAACTCTGCAGAGACGAAGCGCAGCTGAAAGAAGTCACCATGGCGGTCTGGTCTGACAGGAGAAGAAGAGGAAAGAGAATGTCTACATCAGAGAAGAGAAGTCACTGGATGTAAGAGGTACATATGTAGCGCTGTATGACCCTTTATGTCCTGTAGCTCTGTATGTAATGTTTTCCAAGTATGTCTTTAAATGCGTTGTCCGTTTTTTTTTGTTGTTTTTTTTTGTACAAGTGCTGCCTTCTCTGCTCTGTTTACCTGCTCATCACTGCAAATGTTACGGTGAGCAGGTAAACAGAGCATAGAAGGCAGCTCTCATATGAGAGCTGCCCTCTCTTCAAACAGCTGATCGTCCGGGCTGCCGGAGGACCCCGGCTGATCTAAGATTGATCAGCTATCCTGAGGATAGATCATCAGTAGTAAAAAGAGGACAATCTCTTTAACAGGGAACGGTTAGGTTGAGAATTTGGCATGGGAGGGTGTTTCAATATTTGCCTCGGGCATCTTAAAAGCTAGGTGCACCAACGTGTAAAGAGGGGGTGCCAAGCTGAACTCTTGCACCAGGGCCCATGAGCCTTTAGCTACACCCCTGATCGCAGGTCCTTCTCAACCACTGGCTTTTGCACTGATCGCATGACTGTGATGTCATCACAGGTCCTTTAGCTCATGCAATTGTAGTTTAAAGTGAATACTTTTTAAATCAATTTTTATTATGTTTTTTGTTTTTACAAAATATGCAAGGAAAACCCAGCAGCGTTTCAACCTGCTGTAGGCCTTACAGCGAATTTACACAACACAATTGTTGGCTGCCATCTTGCCTGACCTATTCTTAACAGCATTTAGCAAGCATTAAGAAACTTGCATTACGGAAGTCATGTGGTCCATAGACACAATGGTCAGGAGTGGACCTCAGTGACTTCTATGGGAGAGTTTTCTAGACATGCTGTGTGACCAGGACATTGTACATGGAAAGATTACATAAGATTTGACAATCACCTACTGTGAATGGTGGATCCTGTTTTACAGTATCTGTACAGAGACATGATATCATTACAGACAGTATTAGAATTACAGTTGAGCGAACATGCTTTTTGGCAGGTTCGAGTTTGGGGTATAAGTGAATTACATAATGGATTCCATTCTCAAAACATCCATCTCGTAATTCAATGTTGACATTCCGCATAATACAAGTGTATGGCCATCTCCGAGGGTTCCGTACTGCTGGCCATACACTTGTATTATGACGGCATGCAAAACGGAATGCCTTTAAAGGCAAAGATTTACGTTATGGATTTCGTGAGAACGGAATCCATTACGTAATTCACTGAAACCCTGAACCCGAACCAAAAGGCAGGTTCGCTCAACTCTAATTACAATGATAGATAATTAGATAACTGGAGTAGTTCATTTTCTAATGACAGATTCCTTTTAACACAAATTTTTCTCATCTAGAATCACCCCCAAATAGCGTGCAAAACTGGCAGATGCTTAACTTAATGGACTTGCAATTACAACCGAAGGAAGTTCTAAATAATAATAATTATTATTATTATTATTATTTATTACTATTAGGCCCCATTCACATGACCGTATGAATGGGGCCGTATGTATTCCGCAAAATTGCGGAATACATGCAGCCCCATTCACTTCTATGGGAGCGCACAGCCGCGGCACGGAGACAGCTCCGTGCCGTGGCTCCGCATAAAAAGATAGAACATGTCCTATACTTGTCCGTACGCACGGACAAGTATAGGCATTTTCAATGGGGCCGCACGGCGTGTTTTCCGAGCGCTGCGGAACCCACGCCGGGCGGCCCCCGTATATTTGCGGGTCCGCAATAATGCGGACCCGCAAATATACGGTCGTGTGAATGGGGCCTTATCTGAATAATTTCATATACATTTATTTTTAGCAGTAATACTGGTTTTGCTGGATTTGTAAAACTCTTTCTGGTAGGTTACTACATTTTTAAATGAGACTATTGTACTTATTCTTAAAGCAAGGACTGAAAGAATTACATGGAATTAAATATATGATATTTACAGTATGTAAAAAATAGATCTGATTCTTGAAGTAGAACAACCTGTTTTACTCATCCCTTCTGTAACCTGATTTTAGGTCATCTGTCATGTGCTGTGATGTGCGAGAAACCCCAGAAACTATTTTCCAGCATCTTTACTGGTTCATCACATACAATGAATCATGAAATATAATGACTCATCCATATTAAACCATTTGTAATTATAAATTAAAGACTTCCTTGCCAAAAGCAGAAACTAATTTAATTCTATGTTTTAAATAATTTATATTTGATAAATTATTAACCAATTATCCTAATATTACCAAGGGTCATACAATCCTAAGCTACAGTAAATGTCTGCGGAACATGTGTTTCCTCGCTCTCTCAATTTCAATTATATTGCATATTTCTTCGTATGTGGAAAAAAAGGCCTCATGCACACATGCATTTCGCATGTCTCACTCCCATCAATAGAAAAAACTATTATTGTACAATATGGACAAGAATAGGACATGTTCTATTTTTTACGTGATGGTCAACCTGATCTGTATAAAATATGGTCCCAAAGTAATGAATATATCAGTGTGCAATCCACAATATAGTACATAGATGAAAAATAGGTGTTTATATGTACTTGAGGCCAAAAGCTGTATTTCAAAGATCCTTCCTTGAACATCAATTAAGAAAGTTTGTTTTCCATGCTACAGCAAAATCTTCAAAAAAAGATAAAATATGATCTTATAATCTTAATTAAAAAATACTTAAATGAGTTGTCTGATTTATTAAACCCATTTTCAAATACCCTATCAGGTAATTCTGGGTAGCCGTGGGTGAGTATTCTATGCACTCCTGATGATAAGTTATTGAGAGTGGACAGTAGTTACAAACAGCATCTCTTAATCTGGAGGATGAGGCGTTTCCATGCATTACATACACAGTCCATTGAATTAAGTTGTATAACGCTTTGTTTCGCTGTTCGGTTACCACAAAGTTTATAATTGATCTCTGGATGTCTAAGCAGCAAGACACCAAGTGATCAGCTTATTTTCAAGGGACATTTCTAACAAAATCTACTTTCCCAAAGTGGACAACATATTTAAAGGGGTTTAAATATTGGTAGGGGGTCCAATGCCTATAACCCCCACTGATCAGCTGTTTCGGGCATCCGCCAGAGCAGAAAGTTGTACAGCAGAGGAAAGTTCCATCCACTGTGTAGTTTCCATCACCAATGTACTGCAATTCACCTCCAATTCAATTGAATGGGAGTTGAGATTTAATACCCTGGCACAGCCATTAAACAGTGGACGGAGACTAAGAAACTGCTTAGTTCTGGCACTGGAAGCTGCCATTTTTCACTGATGTTGTCTAGGAGATGTTGAGTAATAGTCTTCTGTTTTTCTTCAAGCACATGAAAACTGAATTTACATTTTGGTTTGCTTTTACTAAGTGCAGGGTACAGTATAAAAGAACTTCTGCCTGGAAACAAGGAGCCTCATCAGAGCAATACTGTAGTTACAGGCCTGGAGTAGCTGAGTGACCTAGGCACAGCCACTTTGGCTCGTCAGTTTCATTAGTATTCACGTCAGTGCAAAGAATACTAATAAAGCTGTATAGCGGTTCTGCTGGTTGAGTTTGGAGAGGGACTCTCCCAACACATAGACATTTACTAAATAAATGAATTTATAGATCTCTTTTGAGAATTGAACCCCATACCTTCTGTAAGGCAGGCATCACATTTAGTACTACACTATAGAGCTGTACTATTGTAAAGATAGGATTTTCTGTGCTTAAAAGCTACTAAGTAGTATTGCTATTTTATTCAAAGACATAATATTGAATAAATAGTATTACTGAAATGAAGGGGGAAAAAATTGCGCTGTTTGTATTTACACTATTTATTGATTACCATAATTAATATGTTCACTATATTGCATGAGTTTTATGATAATAGTGATGCCAAATACTGTTTTGTGATATATAATAAGTAAGTATGTTACAAAATTATTGTAAAGGTTTTTGCTCCATTATTTTTTAGTACGGTTAACTTTGCATAAAATTGTAACTTTTAATTTCCAGCTTTTCTTTTTCTATAAAAGTAAGTAAAAGTTAAATTTTTCTGTCAGAAGCGAAAGTTGCATTTTCTGCCCTAAACAACAAAATGAATTTATAAGTTTTTGCAGGGAGTTGAATCCTGCCCATTTTGTATGACCGGTAGCAGATTTACCACTACAGTCATGGCCAAAAGTTTTGAGAATGACACAAATATTATATTTTCACATGATCTGCTGCCCTCTGGTTTTTATGTGTGTTTGTCAGATGTTTTTATCACATACAGAAATATAATTGCAATCATATTATGAGTAACAAAAGCTTATATTGACAGTTAGAATGAGTTAATGCAGCAAGTCAATATTTGCAGTGTTGACCCTTCTTCAGGACCTCTGCAATTCTCCCTGGCAGGCTCTCAATCAACTTCTGGACCAAATCCTGACTGATAGCAGTCCATTCTTGCACAATCAACGCTTGCATTTTGTCAGAATTTGTAGGTTTTTGTTTGTCCACCCGTCTCTTGATGATTGACCACAAGTTCTCAATGGGATTAAGATCTGGGGCCATGGACCCAAAATCTCTATGTTTTGTTCCCTGAGCCATTTAGTTATCACCTTTGCTTTATGGCAAGGTACTCCATCATGCTGGAAAAGGCATTGTTGATCGCCAAACTGCTCTTGGACGGTTGGGAGAAGTTGCTCTCGGAGGACATTCTGGTACCATTCTTTATTCATGGCTGTGTTTTTAGGCAAGACTGTGAGAGAGCCGATTCCCTTGGCTGAGAAGCAACCCCACACATGAATGGTTTCAGGATGCTTTACATTTGGCATGAGACAAGACTGGTGGTAGCGCTCACCTCGTCTTCTTCGAATAAGCTGTTTTCCAGATGTCCCAAACAATCGAAAAGGGGATTCATCAGATAAAATGACTTTACCCCAGTCCTCAGCAGTCCACTCCCTGTACCTTTTGCAGAATATCAGTCTGTCCCTGATGTTTTTTTCTGGAGAGAAGTGGCTTCTTTGCTGCCCTCCTTGAGACCAGGCCTTGCTCCAAGAGTCTCCGCCTCACAGTGCGTGCAGATGCACTCACACCTGCCTGCTGCCATTCCTGAGCAAGCTCTGCACTGCTGGTAGCCCGATCCCGCAGCTGAAACACTTTTAAGACACGTCCTGGCGCTTGCTGGTCTTTCTTGGGCGCCCTGGAGCCTTTTTGGCAACAATGGAACCTCTCTCCTTGAAGTTCTTGATGATGCGATAGATTGTTGACTGAGGTGCAATCTTTCTAGCTGCGATACTCTTCCCTGTTAGGCCATTTTTGTGCAGTGCAATGATGACTGCACGTGTTTCTTTAGAGATAACCATGGTTAACAGAAGAGAAACAATGATGCCAAGCACCAGCCTCCTTTTAAAGTGTCCAGTGGTGTCATTCTTACTTAAAGGGGTTGTCCGGGTTCAGAGAAGAACCCGGACATACCTGCAATTTCACCCAGGCAGCCTGCCTGAAGAGGACATCGGAGCATCTCATGCTCCGATGCCCCCCCCTTGCCCTGCGCTAGATCGCGCAGGGCAAGGTCTCTTGTTTTGTAAATACTCGCTGCCGGGCGGGTACTTCCGCCCGGCAGTGAGTTCGGTGACGTCACCGGCCTTAATGGGCCGGCTTTAGCGCTGCCCTAGCCGTTTTACTGGCTAGGGCAGCGCTGAAGCCTGTCCATCAGCGCCGATGACGTCACCGACTCACTGCCGGGCGGAAGCCTCTGCCCGGCAGGGACCGGTACGTCACCGGAACCCGGCGAAATTCCTTTGCCCTGCGCTAATTAGCGCAGGGCAAAGGAGGGCATCGGAGCATAGGATGCTCCGATGCCCTCTTCAGGCGGGCTGCCTGGGTGAAATTGCAGGTATGTCCGGGTTCTTCTCTGAACCCGGACAACCCCTTTAATCATGACAGATTGATCTCCAGCCCTGTCCTCATCAACACCCACACCTGTGTTAATGGAGCAATCACTGAAACGATGTTAGCTGGTCCTTTTAAGGCAGGGCTGCAATGATGTTGAAATGTGTTTTGGGGGATAAAGTTCATTTTCTAGGCAAATATTGACTTTGCAAGTAATTGCTGTTAAGCTGATCACTCTTTATAACATTCTGGAGTATATGCAAATTGCCATTATAAAAACTGAAGCAGTAGACTTTGTAAAAATTAATATTTGTATCATTCTCAAAACTTTTGGCCATGACTGTACACAGTAGAGCTACACTGCTATAGTGATAGCATGTTTTGTGCCTAAAAAGCTATTCTATGGTAATACTATTTATTATTATGCCTTTGAAGAAAACAACAATGCTATTTAACCCCTTCCCGACCGCCGCCGTACATGTACGGCGCGCGGGCGGTGCGGGGACATGGCGCCCGCTCGCGGGTGCGGCGGGCGTCATGGCCGGCAAGTCTCTGCTGTTTCTAACAGCAGAGACTTGCCGCATCTTACCTCCGTCTGTGGAGACTTCCTGGGCCTTACTGATGCCGTGATCACACGTGATCACGGCATCAGGATGCGTCTGAACCCGGAAGCCCACGCTTCCGGGTGGTGTACAGACGCCCCGATTGGCCAATCGGGGTGTCTGTACACCATATGAAAACTGTAATCCTCGCTGGTGAGGATTACAGTTTTCAAACTGCAATTCTTATTCTGGCCACTAGATGGCAGGCCAGGATAAGAAATGAGCAATTCATGGTTTTAACTGCATCTAGTAAATCCATGATTGCTCATAAAGAAAAAAAACAAAACACAATAGATCAGATGATATTTGAGCTTTAAAATAATCACAGAAAAATAAAAAAAAATGTTAAAAAATATATAAAAAATAAAAAAGATATAAAAGTTCAAATCACCCCCCTTTCCATATAAGTAAAAAATAAATACCTAAATAACAATAAATATAGACATCATGGGTATCACCGTGACCGAAAACGCCCGTACTTTTAAAATATAAAAAAAAAATTTCAATACGGCGAATTGTGTGGCGGAAAAAAGCGTCCAAATGGCGATTCGCAGTTTTTTGTCCCTTTTTTTTTCTAAAAAAAATTAAATAAAAAGTGATCAAAAAGTCATACACACCCCAGAATGGTATCAATAAAAACTTCAGACCGCCCCGCAAAAAATGAGCCCCCATACAGCTCTGTACACATAAATACCAAAAAGTTATAGGGGTCAAGATATGACAAGGAAAAAAAAGAAAAAAAAAAAAAAGGGCAACTTTCTAATTATTTTATCACCATCTAAACGCAGGAAAAACTATACATATTAGGTATTGCCGGATTCGTACTGACCAGTAGAATGAAAGTAACCGGTCAGTTTTAATGCACATCGAACGCTGTAAATAAGAAACCCGTAGAACTGTAGCGGAATAGCGGTTTTCTTGCAATTTCACCCCATTTGGAATTTTTTTCCCGCTTCCCACTACACCATATGTAATATTAAATGGTGGCGTTGGAAAGTACAACTTGTCCCGCAAAAAACAAGCCCTCATACAGCTATGTGAACAGAAAAATAAAACAGTTATGGCTGTTTGAAGGCAGGGAGCGCAAAACAAAAATGCAGAACCGAAAAAACCTCCGGTCGTGAAAGGGTTAATGGCTTTTTGAGCACGGAAAATCCTACCCTTGCAGCAGAGCAGCTCTACACCATGTTCCAAATTATTATGCAAATGATATTTATCTCTGATTTTCCTAAATGGTCGGTGCAAATGACAGTCAGTATAATAAAAGTCATCACCCGTTAGAGTATACATCAAATTTTATTGAACAAACCTCCCAATGATAACAGTATATTCTTCAAAAATTAAAAAACTCAAAATGTTCCAAATTATTATGCACAGTAGAGTTTCTAAACATTTTATATGTTTTTAAGAACTGAAAATGATCCTTTGTGGAATTTGCAGCATTAGGAGGTCACATTCACTGAAATAAAAAGCTATTAAAATCCAAAACATCCTTACAGGCCAAGTTACGTTAACATAGGAACTAGAGATGAGCGAGCACTAAAATGCTCGGGTGCTCGTTATTCGAGACAAACCTTTCCCGATGCTCGGGTGCTCGTTTCGAGTAACAAACCCCATTGAAGTCAATGGGAGACTCGAGCATTTTTGCAGGGGACCAAGGCTCTGCCTAGGGAAGGCTGGGTGAAAACCTGGAAACATCAGAAAATGATGGAAACACAACGGAAATGGACAGGAAACAGCAGGGGCCATGAGTTGCGAAAGGCCTCGGTCTCTACCAGCCTATAGGGCAGCATCTCCAGGCTAAGCAATTTGGAGATGTGGACGTTGAGGGCTTGGGCATGTGGGTGGGTGGAACTGTATTTCCTCTTGTGCTCCAGCGTCTGCTGTAAAGACAGCTGAATACTGCGCTGGGACACATTGGTGGACGCTGTGGAGGATCGTGGAGGCGAAGGTGTGGTTTTCCGGCGGGAGGCGCTCGTGCCGGGGTCCTGGGCAGGGGGTTGACTCTCAGAGGCAGCGAGTGACACAGGGGAAGGAGCAGTGGTGTGACCCGCAGGAGGTGGTGAACGGCCTTGGTTCCATTGAGTGGGGTGTTTAGCACTCATATACCTGCGCATGCTGGTGGTGGTTAGGCTAGTAGTGGTGGCACCCCTGCTGATCCTGGAGTGGCACAGGTTGCACACCACAGTCCGTCGGTCATCCTCACTTTCTTTAAAGAACCTCCAGACTTGCGAACATCTAGGCCTCACCACGGGAGCTTCACTACGTGAAACAGTTGCTGCTGATGCACCAGCTCTGACCCTACTTCTGCCTCTGGCCACACCACTGCCTCTTCCAACCTGTTCTGGTGCAGCACTCGCCTCCGCCTCAGAAGCACTGTCTTCACTCGGCTTATCAACCCAGCTTGGGTCAGTCACCTCGTCATCCTCCGATTCCTCAGTCTGCTCCCCCCTCGGACTTTCTGCCCTGACAACAACTTCACCACTGTCTGACAACCGTGTCTCCTCATCGTCCGACACCTCTTTACACACTTCTTCCACTAAGTCAACATTGTCATCATCATCATCACCCACAGACTGCGACAGTTGGAAAACCTGGGCATCGGGAAAGAGGTCAGCAGCAACCTGAGAAGTGGTTTGTGACTCTGGGAAGGGTCCAGAAAACAGTTCCTCAGAGTATGCCGGATCGCATTCCAAATTTTCCTGGGAGGGGGCAGACTGGGGGGAAGGAGGTTGAGGTGGAGGAGCCAGATGAGTGCTCCCTTGGGTAACGTGGGTGGACTGCGTGGAAGACTGACTGGTGGACAAATTACTTGAAGCATTGTCCGCAATCCACGACATCAGCTGTTCGCACTGTTGTGGTTTCAACAGTCCTCTACCACGTGTCCCTGTAAGTTGAGACATGAAACTAGGGAGTGTAGCTCTGTGGCGTTCCCCTGCTCCCTCATCAGCAGGTACTGTCTCACCCTGCCCAGGACCATGGCCTCTGCCCCCTGCAGTAATTGAATGCCCACTCCCTCGTCCTCGACCCTTAGCCCTGGGGTTCAACATTTTCTGTATATAAGTGTATTATATAAAAAAAAATAAAATAAATGGGCCTGTTGTACTGAAACCCACAAACTTGTTCAGTCTGGTTTAATTAAGTGACGTACAGAATGTGTCAACTGGACAGAAAATACAGATTGTAGTGATTGGACAGCTGAACTGTGACACACAGAATGGTTCCACGCAGCTGTGTGAAATGGATTCGTATCACTGAGCTAAAACAACAAAGAAACTATTTTTTTTATATATATATATATTTTTTTTATATTTTTTTTTTAGTTTTGTTTTTTTTGGAACGTGACGTGCAGAAACTATCGTAGAGCTAACTCACACCCTGCTGACGGTGGCTATTTTGACTGCGACCCAGACAAATGTCGCACAGAGATTTTTGTGATCAAGCTATATATGTGAGAGCAAAAGACCTTGTTGGATTAAGTGATGTACAGAAAGTGTCACCTGGACAGAAAATACGGATTGTAGTGAGTGGACAGCTGAACTGTGACACACAGAATGGTTCCACGCATCTGTGTGAAATGGATTTGTATAACTGAGATATAACAATAAAAAAAAAGGGGTTGTATATGGCGATAGCTGCACTACTAGTGCCAGCCAGCCAGCCAAGCCAGGAGACAAAAAAAAATGTCTTGTAGCCCTTAGAAGGGCTGTTGGGTTCTTGTGAGATCACTCCTGCCTAACAAAGAACTAAATGCAGGCCCTAACACTCTCCCTGAAACGCAGCAGCTCTATCCCTAACGACATCCAGACAGCATCTGAGCCGAGCACCGCGGGCAGTCACTAGTATATTCCAGGGTCACCTGATCAGGCCAGCCAACCCCTGCTATCGACATGTAAGGGCCCCACGTGATGCTGGGTGCACCGCAGAGTCTCCTGGCTTGTGATTGGCTGAGTTTATAGGCGCCAAAAATGCACAATGCGGAAGTTGCCATTTCCTCGAGCATGGCGAGATACTCGTCCGAGCAGCGAGCACTTACGAGTACTGTAATACTCGACCGAGCACCAAGCTCGGACGAGTATGCTCACTCATCTCTAATAGGAACCCGTCTTTGGTATCACCTTCACAATTCTCGCATCCATTGAACTTGTGAGTTTTTGGAGAGTTTCTGCTTGAATTTCTTTGCATGATGTCAGAATAGCCTCCCAGAGCTTCTGTTTTGATGTGAACTGCCTCCTACCCTCATAGATCTTTTGCTTGGTGATACTCCAAAGGTTCTCTATAGGGTTGAGGTCAGGGGAAGATGGTGGCCACACCATGAGTTTATCTCCTTTTATGCCCATAGCAGCCAATGACACAGAGGTATTCTTTGCAGCATGAGATGGTGCATTGTCATGCATGAAGATGAATTTGCTCCTGAAGGCACGTTTCTGCTTTTTGTACCATGGAAGAAAGTTGTCTGTCAGAAACTCTATATACTTTGCAGAGGTCATTTTCACACCTTCAGGAACCCTAAAGGGGCCTACCAGCTCTCTCCCCATGATTCTGGCCCAAAACATGACTCCTCCACCTCCTTGCTGACGTCGCAGCCTTGTTGGGACATGGTGGCCATCCACCAACCATCCACTACTCCATCCACCTGGACCATCCAGGGTTGCATGACACTCATCAGTAAACAAGACTGTTTGAAAATTAGTCTTCATGTATGTCTGGACCCACTGCAACCATTTCTGCTTGTGAGCACTGGTTAGGGGTGGCCGAATAATAGGTTTATGCAACACAGCAAGCCTTTGAAGGATCCTACACCTTGAGGTTCGAGGGACTCTAGAAACACCAGCAGCTTCAAATATCTGTTTTCTGGTTTGTAATGGCTTTTTAGCAGCTGCTCTCTTAATCCGATGAACTTGCCTGGCAGAAACCTTCCTTATTCTGCCTTTATCAGCACGAACACATCTGTGCTCTGAATCAGCCACAAATCTCTTCACAGTACGATGATCACGCTTAAGTTTTCGTGAAATATCTAATGTTTTCATCCCTTGTCCAAGGCATTGCACTATTTGATGCTTTTTGGCAGCAGAGAGATCCTTTTTCTTTCCCATTTTACTTGAAAACAGTGGCCTAATTATCACAGGTATCTGAGATTGATTTCAGTGATCCAAAGAGCCCTGAGACACAACACCATCAATAAGTTTCATTGAAAAACAAAAAATGTAATCTTTATGACACTTAAATCCAATTTGCATAATAATTTGGAACATGGTGTATAGTGCAAGCGTAAGCCTGCTGCTTGCTATACAGATGGTCTGTGGTTCAATTTGCGGCAGAGACCTTGAAAACTATTTGTTTAGTAAAAGTTATGATAGAAAAATGTAACTTTCCTGTTCTATCCTTTCTTTTACAGTAAAAAAAGCTGAATAGTAAAAAGTAAATTTTTCTGCAAGGCATTCTTGTTACTAAAAGAAAACATAATGGAACAAAAACCATAACAATAGATGAGTTTTCGTAACATATTAACTATTAAATATCACAAAACAGTATTTGGCAACCCTGTGAACATCATAACCCTTACAATATAGTGAACACAACATTTATGTGATTGTTTCATAGAAGTTAATATCTTATGTGTATGGTAAAATAGCCTGAAATAAAAGTTATGGCTATGAATGGGAGAAAGGCTGGAGAGGTTAACTCTGATTTGTCTGTATGGGGCCCTGAAATTCCTATTGGCAGCTCGGCTGGAAACCAACAATTAGGACGGCCGTTCTAAACACATTTTGTTATCTTTATTATGCATCTCCAGGGATTTTCTAAAATAAAAAATAGCCTTACTTACCGTACCTGCTCAATCCCCTGATGGCACTGCAGTAATGTTGTACACAACTACTCACATGACTGCTGCAGTCAACCTCTTGCCTCAGCTGTCATATGAGTTAATTACATACATCACTGTAACAAGAACGGCACTGAAGTAATGACATGTCAGAGCTCCCCATTTATGGCCTTCACAATTTTGGGGGGTTCAAGAAAAGCCCTATGAATTTACACCATGCAAAATGTTTCAAAGGATGCAGAACTCCGTAGAGATATTTTTTTCCAAGATAAACAGAGCTTAAGAGAGAACAATACTGCATCCTCGTTCATTTTCAAATTTACAGGTTCTTAATGTACCTACAGTGTGGTTATATGACAGTTACCCTCCTCATGCATCACACAAAGTGTGCTATATGAATATAAATGTTAAAATCGCCCTTTGCATTGCTATTCACTAAAATCAGAGGACTAGAAAAAGGAAACAACCACTGTTGTTAAATAAACAGATGGAAAATATAAATCAGTAAAAAATCAATCAACAATGTATGGAAAAGAATAAATTATATTAAAAAGCAAAAGGAAATAAATAAAGGCAACAAGAGATAAAAATGAAATCCGAAAGAGAGTAAAGTTAACCATAAAAAGTGCTTTACTGAATGCACAGAGGAAAACAAAATGTCAATTGAAATGCTCAGTTATAAAACTACAAAAATGTAATCTGTCTAGGTCACAAACTAGTTCAGCGTTGCCTCTAACAGATTTAAATAGGGCCTAAAGTTCTGAGGGAATTACAGTAAATACAAACACTTCCAGTATGTAAAAAGGTTGCCTAGAATTAGAAAAAATATGGTGGCAGCTTTCTTCCAGAAACAGGACTACTCCTGTTCAGGGATGTGTCTGGCATTGTATTTCAGCTCTATGGTAGTAAATATCAAGGTGGCAGGCAATTGCCCATTGTAATTCTGAGGTGTAATCAGGGGCGTCGTTAGGCTAAAACATTCAGGGCCTGGGCCCCGGATGTTATGCCCCAGGCCCGAATGTACTGCCTGCCAGTCTTTTAGGGTGCAGTGGGCCAGCTCACAGCTACCAGCATGGCTGTTATCAAGTGCTGGACAACACTGGCACACATCATTTTACTTTGGGGAAAGGGACAGCACAGTACCTTGCAGGACTTGTTCCTTTTTCCAAAGTAAACTTCAGGGAGCCCACATAAGCAGACAGGCTTCCCCCTCCTCTGTGCAGTGTGATATTCCATTCTGTGTGAGGAGGGGGCGGAGCTAGACTAGCCGAGGCAGCAGCAGCAGACGATAATGGAGAAGCTGCTCCTTCTCTCTCCTGCTCTCCTGTGTTACTGTGCCTCAAGACTGCCTGAAGTATAATATTTAGTCCCTCACTGATCCTCCTACTCCACACAGCAGCAACGGGGTAAGTTATTGTGGGAGGGAAGCTAGCCTCTCACAGACCTCTGCCCTCTATCTCACCTATACTTTACACAGAGCTTCTAAGAAGTTATATCCCCCAGTGACCCCGTCAACCCCCCCCCCCATTCCCTCTCATCAGTGGCATTCCAAAATTTTCTGGCCCCTCATCCCCCACATGTGATGTCATGTCTCTGGAGGTTATATCAGTACTGGAGCATTATAACAGTAGCACCTTATATCAGTCATATAATGTCTCTGGAGGTTATATCAGTACTGGAGCGTTATAAGAGGAGCGGCTGATATCAGTTACATATGATTTAATGTCTCTGGAGGTTTTATCAATACTGGAGCGTTATAAGAGGAGCGGCTGATATCGGTCACATATGATGTAATGTCTCTGGAGGTTATATCAGTACTGGAGCGTTATAAGAGGAGCGGCTGATATCAGTTACATATGATGTAATTTCTCATGGAGGTTTTATCAGTACTGGAGCGTTATAAGAGGAGCTGCTGATATCAGTCACATATGATGTAATATCTCTAGAGGTTATATCAGGGCTGGTGTAACGGGGAGCCGGCGGCGCGCTTCCCCTCTGCCGTGCCGCCGGTCTCCCAGGAGTGCGCCGGAGCGAGGACGCAGGTTGCGTCCTCGTCTCCATGACGACACTCACAGGAGAGGGTCCGGCACACGCACTGATACAGCGCGTCCGGCGTCCTCCCCGCACCCCTAGTAAACGAGCAGGCGGGGACATCTGAGCGCTGGTCTGGGCAACCAGCGCTCAGAACATTTACTATATACCTGGTTTTGGGTCATGTGGCGCTGGCCACGCCACATGACCAAATTTGGTGCATATTTGAGCGCTGGTCACGTTTGGCCAGCGCTCGGTATGCAAATGAGGTCATGTGACGCTGGCCCCATCACATGACCCAGTGGAGGGCTATTTAAAGCCACTAGTTGTCCTCCCTAATCGCCTGTGATTAGCGTTACTACTTTGACCAGTGCTTGTGCGACTTTGTGTTTGATTGCTGTTTGACCCTGACCTTGGACTTGGACTTCGACCTCTCTTTGCTTCACCCCCGGTATTGACGTTATCTCCTGTGTATGACCCGGCTTGCTGACTATTCTGATATTGTGTGTGTTTCGTCTGTGTTTGTCTCTCCAATTGTTCCCTGTTCCTCCCTGTGCACTTATACAGAGCAGGGACCGTCACCGTGGTTGTCCGCGGCCGCCTAGGGCCGACTGAGGCAAGCAGGCAGGGAGAGAACGGGGGGTATTCAGTACAGGGCGCACCTTCCCTTGTCTCCCCCGTGACAGAATCACAGGCCATACTAAATGGAGCCGTTGCGAGTTCTCACGGATCATATAGGTGACATGGCTCAGATGATCCAGGATCTGGCCGAGAGAATCCAACACCAGGAGCAGCTGCAAACTGCACCCGCAGCCGCTCCCTCCATTATTGAACCCCATATAAGGTTGCCCGAACGGTTTGTGGGTAACCGAAAAACTTTCCATTCTTTCCAGGAAAGTTGTAAATTATATTTTCGTTTACGCCCACACTCCTCGGGTTCTGAGCAGCAGCGGGTAGGAATTATTATTTCCTTGCTGCAAGGGGATCCGCAGGAGTGGGCTTTCTCATTGCCATCTGACTCCCCATGTCTGTTGTCTGTGGAGGCCTTTTTCCAGGCCTTAGGTCTTTTGTATCAAGAACCAGACTGGGCCACTGTAGCAGAAACTCAGCTCAGGAGCATTCAGCAGGGAAACCGCCCAGTAGAGGATTACTGTGCAGAGTTCAGGAAGTGGTGTGTCTCCTCTGGGTGGAATGACCCAGCTTTGAGAAGCCAGTTTAGGGTGGGGCTGTCAGACCAACTCAAGGATCTTCTGGTTAGTTATCCTACTCCTGACTCCCTAGAGACGAGCATGACTTTAGCTATTAAGCTGGATCGACGGGTGAGAGAAAGACAGAGGGAACGATCAAGTACTCCTCAAGCTGTCGTCCTGCCTGAGTTTCCTCCTCTGAGTCCACCTCCTGCCAAGGTCCCGGAGTCCATGCAGTTAGGAGGTATCCTGAAAAACCAAAGACGTTTAAAGGGAGCCTGCTTTTACTGCGGTGAGGTGAACCACTGGCTCCAGCAGTGTCCAAAACTTCCGCCCTCTAGGAGATCTCCGGTGGGAAGTAAGGTAACCCCAGCAGTGGTAAGGAGAAAGATTTTAGTACCCATCTCCATTGCATATGATCAATTCAGGGGTTCTGGAAAGGCTTTTGTTGACTCTGGTTCTGCTGCTAATTTTATTAATTTTGATTTTGTACAGTCTGTGGGTTTACCGATGGTCCCTTTAAGGGAGGGTATTCAAATTATCGCCCTCGACTCCACCCCCCTAAATAATGGGAGGATCGAGTTCTGTACTCCTAGTGTGACCCTGACGGTTGGGATTTCGCATTCCGAAAAATGTGTTTTTTGGGTCTTAAAGAATTTACCTGCTGACCTAGTTCTTGGTTTACCTTGGTTGCAGGACCACAATCCTGTAATCAATTGGTCAACAGGTGAATTAGAAAAATGGGGGCTGAATTGTGACAAGTGTTGCAAATCTGTATTGCAGTTGGGAGGTACTACTGAGTCTCTTTTCTTACCTGAGTACATCAACGATTTTTCGGACATTTTCTCCATGTCCGAGACTGAGTTCCTCCCTCCTCACCGGCAATATGATTGTGCCATCGATATTATTGAGGGGTCCAAATATCCCAAGGGCCGTATCTATAATCTCTCTACTCCAGAGCGTCAGTCTATGAGGGATTATCTCAAGGAGAGTCTGGCCAAGGGTCACATCCGGCCTTCTGTTTCTCCCATGGGGGCAGGATTTTTCTTTGTCGGAAAAAAGGATGGAGGGTTGAGGCCCTGTATTGATTACAGGGAACTCAATAAAATTACTGTTAAAAACAGGTACCCGCTGCCCCTTATTCCTGATTTGTTGAATCAGGTTCAGGGTGCTTGTTGGTTTACTAAGCTAGATCTGAAGGGGGCGTACAACCTGATCAGAATCCGTGAGGGTGATGAATGGAAAACTGCCTTTAATACCCCGGAGGGTCATTATGAGTACCTAGTAATGCCCTTCGGGTTAAGTAATGCTCCTGCGGTGTTCCAAAATTTTGTCAATGACATTTTTAGACCATTTATTGGAAAATTTGTAATTGTCTATATTGATGACATCTTGATTTTTTCTACAGACTGGGAGAGTCACGTATCCCACACCAGGCAAGTGCTGGAGGTGTTGCGTGAGAACAAGTTGTTTGTCAAAGGGGAGAAGTGTATCTTTGGTGTTCAGGAAGTGACCTTTTTGGGATACATTCTCACCCCTTTTTCCTTCAAAATGGACCCGGGTAAGGTACAGGCCATTGTAGATTGGGTGCGACCTTCCTCTCTGAAGGCGCTCCAGCGATTTCTGGGTTTTACTAATTTCTATCGGAAATTTATCAAAAATTTTTCTGTTATAGCCAAACCCATTACGGATTTGACCCGCAAGGGAGCTGATTTAGTCAACTGGTCCCCTGCAGCTATTGAAGCTTTTGAAAAGCTAAAGCGGTTTTTTGTTGATGCTCCTGTGCTGATCCAGCCTGATCAAAATAAGCCGTTTGTAGTTGAGGTGGATGCATCTGAAGATGGTGTGGGGGCTGTACTGTCCCAGGGGTCTTCCACCTTAACTAATCTCAAGCCATGCGCCTTCTTCTCCCGCAAGTTCTCTCCTGCCGAGAGAAACTATGACATTGGTAATAGGGAGTTACTAGCAATCAAGTGGGCATTTGAGGAATGGCGTCATTTTTTAGAAGGGGCATTACACCGCATTACGGTCCTCACGGATCATAAGAATTTGATGTTTCTGGAATCTGCTAAGCGATTGAATCCCAGACAGGCGAGGTGGGCTTTGTTCTTTACTCGTTTTGACTTTTGTGTTACCTTCAGGCCCGGAAGCAAGAACATTAAGGCCGATGCCTTATCCCGAAGTTTCCAGGCGTATCAGCCTCCTGACGTCCCTCCTGAGCCCATCCTGCCAGCTGACATCATCGTAGCCGCTACCTCATCTGATCTCGCTTCTGAAATCGTGGCAGGACAACATCTTGCTCCCACTGGTACTCCCAATGACAAGTTATTTGTGCCAGCTCATTTGCGGTTGCGACTGCTGGGTGAGTGCCATAGCTCTGTTTTATGTGGACATCCTGGTATCAATGCCACCAAGGAGTTGGTCTCTAGGCAGTATTGGTGGTCGTCAATCTCCAGAGATGTTCAGGCTTTTGTAACTGCGTGCAATACTTGTGCCAGGTCCAAGAATCCCAAGACTCGGCCTATGGGTGAGTTGCGTCCATTACCCATACCTGGTAGACCTTGGTCACATCTGTCCATGGACTTCATCACGGATTTGCCATGCTCTGAGGGTAAAACCGTGATTTTTGTAGTGGTGGACAGATTCAGCAAGATGTGTCACTTTATTCCTTTGTGTAAATTACCCTCTGCAAAGGTTTTGGCTTCCGTATTTATGGACCACATAGTTAAACTACACGGTGTTCCTGAGAATATTGTTTCTGACAGGGGGGTGCAGTTTGTGTCTAAATTCTGGAGGGCCTTCTGTAAGAAGATTGATATTTCCTTATCCTTTTCGTCAGCCTTTCATCCAGAGACCAATGGTCAGACTGAACGTCTTAATCAGTCCGTTGAGCAATATCTCAGATGTTATGTTGCTGATAACCAGCATGTGTGGGCCAGATTCCTGTCTCTGGCCGAGTTCGCGATTAATAACCGTGTGAATTCGTCTTCTGGGGTATCGCCGTTTTTCTGCAACATGGGGTTTCATCCGCGCTTGGCTCCTTTTCTCCAGCTGTTTCGGCGGTCCGAGAGGCCAATGCTCTCTCTCAGGAACTGTGCACAGTTTGGGCACAGGTTCAGTCGAACCTGGAAAGAGCCCAAAGGATTCAAAAAACTAAGGCCGATAAGAAACGTTCTAAGGGTGTGAATTTCAAGGTGGGGGACATGGTATGGTTGTCAACTAAAAATCTACGTATGAAAGTACCATCCTATAAGTTTGCGCCTCGCTTCATTGGTCCATACAGGATCACCAAGGTGATCAATCCGGTGTCGTTTGAATTGTGTTTACCTGACTCCCTTCGTGTTCACAATGTTTTTCATATGTCTTTGCTTAAGCGTTATGTTGCTCCCGCTGGTCCAGAGGAACTGCCCCCGCCTCCGGTCGAGGTGGAGGGACAAGTGGAGCACGAGATTCATAGAATCATTGACGTTAGGAAAGTCCGGAATTCCTTCCAGTACCTTGTACACTGGAGGGGATTTGGGCCTGAGGACAGATCTTGGGTACCGCTGAGCAGGATGCATGCAGACGCACTTATTAGGAGTTTTCATCGACAGCATCCTGAAAAGCCGATTCCTCCAGCTAAGGGTCCGGTGGCCCCTCGTGAAGGGGGGGTACTGTAACGGGGAGCCGGCGGCGCGCTTCCCCTCTGCCGTGCCGCCGGTCTCCCAGGAGTGCGCCGGAGCGAGGACGCAGGTTGCGTCCTCGTCTCCATGACGACACTCACAGGAGAGGGTCCGGCACACGCACTGATACAGCGCGTCCGGCGTCCTCCCCGCACCCCTAGTAAACGAGCAGGCGGGGACATCTGAGCGCTGGTCTGGGCAACCAGCGCTCAGAACATTTACTATATACCTGGTTTTGGGTCATGTGGCGCTGGCCACGCCACATGACCAAATTTGGTGCATATTTGAGCGCTGGTCACGTTTGGCCAGCGCTCGGTATGCAAATGAGGTCATGTGACGCTGGCCCCGTCACATGACCCAGTGGAGGGCTATTTAAAGCCACTAGTTGTCCTCCCTAATCGCCTGTGATTAGCGTTACTACTTTGACCAGTGCTTGTGCGACTTTGTGTTTGATTGCTGTTTGACCCTGACCTTGGACTTGGACTTCGACCTCTCTTTGCTTCACCCCCGGTATTGACGTTATCTCCTGTGTATGACCCGGCTTGCTGACTATTCTGATATTGTGTGTGTTTCGTCTGTGTTTGTCTCTCCAATTGCTCCCTGTTCCTCCCTGTGCACTTATACAGAGCAGGGACCGTCACCGTGGTTGTCCGCGGCCGCCTAGGGCCGACTGAGGCAAGCAGGCAGGGAGAGAACGGGGGGGGGTATTCAGTACAGGGCGCACCTTCCCTTGTCTCCCCCGTGACAGCTGGAGTGTTATAAGAGGAGTGGCTGATATGTCAAATATGATGTAAATGTCGCCAGTGGCCTTGCTGTGATGTCTTTATCATGCTGCCAGCCCTTCTCTTATCAGTAGGCCACCAGTATCATCTGCTCTCAGGTCCTTTAATGCCCAGCGACTGGACAGAAGTTACAACCTTGTGTGGAGGCAGCAGGAGGGCATAAATACTGTGTAGGGGCACAAAGGGGCATAATTACTACAGTATGTATGCGTATAACTACTGGGTGGGAGCAGAAAGGGGGCATAACTACTGTGTGACACTGGATTGGACTGAGGTGTATAGAGTATTGAGCAGAGTTAGAGGCATGGCATAGTGGAAAATAAATTTGCTGTTGTACAGGCGCACTCCAGCTGTTATCTCTCCTTTGGCTTTTCAGAAGTCGGGAGGTATGCTGTGTGAACCACGCCTAATGGTTTGCTGACCCTGTCCACTTGGCGTGGTCCTGCCTTCTACCATTTTGGCCCCACCTACAACATGGGGCCACTTTTATGCTTTTTTCCAGGGCCACTTTGAGTTCCCAATCCGCCACTGCTACCAGGAGGATACAACTGTATTGCCATCCTCAGGACAGCAATACAATTGAATCTAAAGCACTGCAAGAGATGAAGGACCTGTAATGACATAACAGTCCATGTGATCAGTGCATTGACTGAGAAAGACCTGCGATGATGTCACGATCATGTGACCAGTGCAGGGAAAGTCGGCAGTGAAGAGAATTCTAGAGGAAGAAGCTGTGGTGAGGTCTGCTACATGAAGACAGGTAAGTGAAGGGAGAGGCAGAGCAATGCTGAGAGTTGTAGTTATTTAACTGGGACTGTATGTTAGGGCTGAAGGAAGGGATGTCATTTACATGGGACTGTGTGTTGGAGGGGGCTGTGGGAAGGGGTGATGTTATTTACATGGGACTGAATATTGGAAGGGGCTTTGGGAAGGGGTGAAGTTATTTACATGGGACTGTATATTGAAAGCGGCTGTGGTTGGGGATAATGTTACTTATATGGGACGGTGTATTGGAGGGGCTGAAGAGAGGGGAGTGATGTTATTTACATGGGACTGTATATTGAAGGCGGCTGTGGGTGGGGATGATGTTACTTACATGGGACTGTATATTGGAGGGGCTGAAGGGAGGGGAGTCATGTTATTTACACAGGACTGTATATTGGAGGGGCTAAAGGGAGGGAGTGATGTTATTTACCTGGGAATCTATGGCGGAGGGAGAGAAACTAATTATATTTACAGTACAGACCAAATGTTTGGACACACCTTCTCATTCAAAGAGTTTTCTGTATTTTCATGACTAATTTTCGTAGTCATGAGACTGTATGCTGGAGGGGCTGGAAGGAATCATCATTTCTAGGGCACTAAAGGGAGGAATATAACTACAGGGGGCAATATAAATACCGGGGGCACTTCAGGGTGAGCAGTATAACAGTATGGGCAGTATAAATACTAGGGGCAGCTGTCTGGCACTGGATAGACTGGAGGCTTGGGCAGAGAAGTGGCAGATGAGGTTTAACACTGACAAATGTAAGGTTATGCATATGGGAAGGAATAATGCAAGTCACCAGTACATACTGAATGGTAAAACATTGGGTAACTCTGACATGGAAAAGGACCTAGGAATTTTAGTGAACAGCAAACTAAGCTGTAGAAACCAGTGTCAGACAGCTGCTGCCAAGGCCAATAAGATAATGGGTTGCATCAAAAGGGTCATAGATGCCCGTGAAGAGAACATAGTCCTGCCACTTTACAAATCACTAGTCAGACCACACATGGAGTACTTGGTACAGTTCTGGGCTCCTGTGAACAAGGCAGACATAGCAGAGCTGGAGAGGGTTCAGAGGAGGGAAACTAAAGTAATAACTGGAATGGGTGGACTACAGTACCCAGAAAGATTATCAAAATTAGGGTTATTCACTTTAGAAAAAAAGACGACTGAGGGGAGATCTAATAACTATGTATAAATATATCAGGGGTCAGTACAGAGATCTCTCCCATCATCTATTTATCCCCAGGACTGTGACGAAGGGACATCCTCTGTGTCTGGAGGAAAGAAGGTTTGTACACAAACATAGAAGAGGATTCTTTACGGTAAGAGCAGTAAGACTATGGAACTCTCTGCCTGAGGAGGTGGTGATGCTAAGTCCACTAAAAGAGGGGCCTGGATGTATTTCTAGAGGGTAACAATATTACAGGTTATAGTTACTAGAGATGGGTCGTTGATCCAGGGAGTTATTCTGATTGCCTGATTGGAGTCGGGAAGGAATTTTTTCCCCTAAAGTGGGGGAAATTGGCTTCTACCTCACAGGGTTTTTTGCCTTCCTCTGGATCAACTTGTAGGAGAACAGGCCGGACTGGATGGACGGGTGTCTTTTTTCGGCCTTATAAACAATGTTACTATGTAGGTCAGTGATGAATGGGGGTCATGGCCTATGTACATGGCCAACACTTAACACACATTTGGTATCTAGGATTTCCCCAAATATAACTACTGAAAAATAGTAAAACACACCTCCATATAGCAGGATTCCTGGATTTAGGTCCTGCCTGCCAAGTTGAAGACCAGTGATTGGAGCAGCAGACATCACTGGAGCCTGAGGACTTGACTCATAACCAGGCCTTGACTCATATACTTCCACATCCAACAAATTTTTTTTTAAAGTGCTTCCTCTTAATTTGACCACAATTTTTACCATTTGCAAAGTGTAAAATCTAAGGCTAAATTTGTGAAATGTTTGCAACATAGGGCATTTTTCTCTGGAGTCTGTGAATAGGCTAGATGTAAATCTTATTCATTTGCATGGAATGAGTTTGGTGGGAATATGGAGGGAAGACATTTCAGTTTTCGACTCAGGCTGCAGAAAGGTTAAGTGTACGACTGTGTACATCCGTGCACACATAATAAGAACCTTTTACACAGATGAAGAATATAATACTGCTCATGAAGCACTAACTTTAATGTAGAGGGTGAGTGCTATAAATTTCATTATACAAAATGCAACCTAAACCCTCAAAGTATGACCACTATGGAGGTACTTCACCAGCAACATTTAAATCCAAAGCCAAGTGGCTGACTGCTATAATAAAACGTAACTTTTAATAATAAGATAGTCACCCAGATCATAATAACTTAAAATAGTTAACCTCATAGATGTACTCAACCAGGGGTATTAGTGGCATTCTGTAATATTACAAAATACAGGATTCAGTATATTCCAATGAGGTCTATTTCTAGTATGGAACACCTTTCCCGATCTCAGCCATGTGAAGGCGGGCCAGGCTGGGAAGCACATGACGTCCTCTTTTAGCGCTCTCAGATGCCGTGGTCACATTTGATCAGAGTATCTGAGGGGTTAAATCATACTTCCCAACTGTCCTGGATCTGGTGAGTCAGTCCTGGATTTCATTGGCTGACCCACGGCCTGGAACAGCGGAGGTATTTTTGTCCCAGCTGATTGTAATGGTGAATCTGGGAGCCATACGCTCCCCGCTTCACTATTCAGCTCAGTGACCAGCGCTCCCAGCAGCAGCATGATATGCACACATCACGTTGTTGGTTTGTGTAGGAGGATCATGATGTGATCATCGGAGGAACTAGGTGAGTATTTACTGGTTTGTTTTTTACTTCCTGTGAAGGGGGCACATGTGGACATAACTATCATGAAGTGAGCACATCTGGGCAAAGCTATTGTGAAGGGGGCACATCAGGGCATAGGTACTATTAAGGGGGCACACCTGGGCATAACTATTATGAAGGAGCACGTCTAGGCAAAGCTGCTATGAAGGGGGCAGATATCTGGGCAGAGTTAATATGAAGGGGGCCCATTTGGGCATAGCTACTATGAAGGGGTACATCTGGGGATAGACAATATGATGGGGGCACATCTGGCCATAGCTACTATAAAGGGGGCACAATTTGGGCATAACAACTAATGTTAAGGGGCACATGTGGGCATAACTACTGTGAGGGACACAATGTGATCAATACTACTGTGAAGGGGGCACATGTGAGCATTACTACTGTGAAGGGGACATATATCTGGCATAACTACTGTAAAGGGGGCAATTCAAAAGTTGGGAGGTATGGGTTAAATGTTTGCAGTCTGCATTATCGCCAGTCAAAAACATTAGCCCCGGGCCTCTGCTGTCAAAGTTATGGCACCCGCTGCACTCGCAAGTAGGCGCCATCTTTAAAGACTGGACTTTCTCCATACATGTACAGCAGAGGTCTGGCAGGGGTTTAAAAACCCATTTCTTTGTCACCTTATTTGGACTGCCATAACTTTTTTTTTAATATTTCTGTTCACAGAGCTACGGAAGTGGTCTTTTTGTGAGGTTAGCTGCAGTTTTTAGGAGAAGAGACGAAAAAATGTCAGCATTTTGATTTTTTTTATCATGGGGTTTACGTTACAAGATGGATACTTTTATATAGTAATAGTTTGGGCATTTTGGGATATAGTAATACAAATCATGTTTATATTTTTATGTTAATTTGTAAATTTAAGGTATACTATTGCAGTCTATGGCAGAACTGCAATGTTCCAATTAAGCCCTGCCTGAGAGACAGCTTTAAGGGGGGGTTGTCCCATCTCAACATTTATGGCATATTGCTAGGATACGTCACAAATGTTTAACAAGTGTGGGTTCCACCTCTGCGACCCCTCCTCCTCAATCCCCAGAATGGTGTCCCCTAAAATGAAGGGAGTGCATCCACACATGTCCATCCATTTATTGATACGGGATTTCCTGCAGTCCCACAGCATTGAATGGAGAGGCGACCATGCTTACACAGCTTGCTTTCCATCAACTGCTATAGGACTTTCAAAAGTATTTAATCAGCTATTTTTGGAAGTCCCAGAGCGGTGAATGAAGAAAATGCACGGTGTGCTTTCCTTCACTTTGAGGGACCGATTCTAGAGATATAAGCGTGCCCAGTGGTGGGACCCACATCTCTGTAACATTGGTAGCACATCCTAGTGATATACCATAAATTTTGAGATGAGATAACCCCTTTAAAAGGGGCTTAACTATGAGAGCCTAGGAGCCTTCAGAAGACCCCAGACTGCCATAGCAACTGGACAGCTCCCACAATCTTGTTGCAGGGGAGCACTTCGGGCATCCCAACTGTCCTGGCTCCCAGCAAATTTGCTTTCAGATGTCATAGTCACAACTGACTGCAACATCTGAGTGGTTAAATGTCTGTGATGGGAGTTTTTTCCAATCTTGAACAGTGCTGGCAGTTGTCTGCTGTGTAAAACAACAGACACCCACTGGCTACGGTGCCCACCCTGCCCCATGAGCAGGTGACATCTTTAAAGGCCTGACATATGCCATAGATATAAGTTCTGGAATGGGTTCAAGAGCATCCAACACCATTGTCTGTTTAAGTAAATAACTATATTAGACCTGAAATGCCAATTTTGGAGCATATTTCCATATATATATCTGTTTTGCTGTCCCTCTGTTATTCTATCCCTACTACAATTTTATTTAAAAAATTGACAACCGATCAATCAGTGTTGGCATTGGTAGAGTGGGCACAACACAGAGTTATAATATTAAAAATGTTTTGTTTTCTTGCATTTCCTAATGCTGCATGGTAAAAGTTGGCTATTAATATAGTGACGCCATTGGAGGATTTTTCTCCTGATTTCTACTATGCTATAACATTAATTGATTACTACAGTAAATGACCAGGCTGCTTTCACTAAGCATGTTACTTTAGCTATTGTAATTACATTCCTTTCCATACTTCTTCTAAGGAATTGATCTAATAAATTTCTATGTACTAAAATGGAAATTCTTCTCTTTTTTTCCATCTGGTTGGCACAGCAACATTAAAGGAGCTTAAGACGATTTACCAGTTCTTGACGATTCTTCCATATCCCTGAGCAACAAAACATCTAACAATTTGCTAAAGTGTTGTCATGCTAGAGTTTAGAGAGCAATCAGCATGGACAATAGACTTTCTAATGTAATACTAATGTTTTCTGTTGACATCTACTCTGCATACAGTACTTTTGTACTTTTATATTGATAATTAGTTTTAAGCCCATGATGAAATGTTCATCATAAGAAAATGGGAATATCGCTTGTTTTTCAAGTCTAGGACTGTAGATGGCAGTGTTACAGGATAATACTTGGACATCGGTGGTCCATCACTAGGATAGGTCAACAATATCAGATCCGTGCGGGCATCCTACTAATCAGTTATTTTGGGCAGATGCTTAAAGGGTTTGTCTTATGATGGACAATGGGGGCATATCACTAGAATATGCCCACATTGTCTTATAGGTGCGGGTCCCACCGCTGGGACCCACACCTATATTCAGAACGGAGCCCCGAAAGTAAAGGAGGGCGCACTGTGCATGCGCAGCCGCCGTCGATTCATTTTGTATGGGGCCAGAAAAAACAGCCAAGCACTGGCTCGGTTATTACCGTCGGCTCCATAGAAATGAATGGGATCGGTGTGCTCCCATTCATTTCTATAGGGAGCCGGCTTGGTGGTGGCCGGACCGGAGTCCTCCAGCCACCACCTTGCGGGGCTCCGTTTTGGATATAGGTGCAGGTCTTAGCATTGGGACCCGCACCTATAAGACAATGGGGGCATATCCTAGTGATATGCCCCCATTGTCCATGATGAGACAACAGTGATGAAACTACAGTGATGGAGCAGACTGAAACAGCTGGTGGGTAGGATTCCAGGTGTAGAACCCCCACCTACCCAAAGGAATACCATCAATATCTAAGTACCAAAAAATCTTTTTAAAATGGCTGTTACGTTCAGGGATGACAAAACCATAAACAGACTTGCTTGAAACTAATGGAGGTATATGTTTTGACTAGCGTATATATACCTCAAAATGATGCCAATAAAATGTACAAATAGCTCCTCAATAAGGAAGCTGTCTTACAGCATGTCAACAGAAAAAAAAGTTATGGTTCTTGAAAAACGTAAATGAAAAAAAAAGAAAACAGATTAGGCTGGTTTTTAGCAGTTATAATCTACAGTATAAACAGTCAATCCCAATCTTCTCCAAAGGATGCAGTTGTCCAAAGGAAAAAAGAGTGAGGATACTGTATTTTATGGCAGATATCATTTATAAAAACAGGGAGAACTGGTACAAAATGTCCTATGATAACACTGATATTGTGTAAGAGGAATAGTAATTTTTTTCTTGATTGATGTCTGATACAATGTCTTTTGTGTGGCACACAAAAGAATTTGTACTAGCGCAGTTCAGGTACAGTTATTGCTAACGTCTATGACAAATGAGTGGCATGAAGATTATATAGATTTATTGTTATTATTCTTATATTTTAGAATAATGTTTGAGTGGAAAAAGTTGACAATTCAGTAAGGGTCATTTGCAGAATATAAAATTATAAACCTGTGGTGATAATGACATCCTATGAAGTCATACTTTCTTTTTGTGTTTAAATTGCAAATTTATGGAATTTATGGATCGTGATAATATTCCCATTCTCTTGAGGGCAGCACTGATCAAATTATTATCCAACATTTAAAGAGACACTATAAAAGATAATATTATAGTTAGCGTTGACACTGGGCATCTAACCTCTTGAATGCAGTGACAAATAAGTGGTTTACAAGAAGAGGGGGCTCCCTCTCTACCACATCAGGTCCCTGGGACTGCCAAACTGTATATGGAAGCCTATCAGCCCCTTTCCAGTTAAGTTAAGTTTTCCCCTTATCCATTCATTTATAATTGGTAGAGATGAGCGAGTAGTGAAATATTCGAAAGTTCGAAATTCGATTCGAATAGACCGCGAAATTCGACTATTCGACCGAATATCGAATCCCATTAAAGTCTATGGGGAAAAAATGCTCGCCACTTGGAAATCTCAATTCGACCACTTGGAGGTCACCAAGTCCACCCTGAAACCTCAGAAAAGGATGCCAACACTGCTGGAATGCAACTGGGACAGCAGGGGAAGCATGTCTGGGTGCATATAACGCTCCCAAGTCGCACTATTACGCCACTATCACAGCCTCTCAACAATACACTCCAAAGACAATGTAACCTCTCTGTAAAGTGAGACCATACAAGGAAACCTTCTTTCCTCTACATTGCCATGGACCCCAAGCCAAACTAGACAAAAAAGAAGATGAAATTCTGCACCCCTTAAAATCACGTTGCCTATGACAACCACAGATGGCATAGGCAAGGGGGAAAGCAAATAGACCCCACCCCTAATTGTCATTGTGTGTGTGTGTGAAATGTGGTCAGACATGTCTTCTTTAAAATGTAAAAACAACTCAAACACATGCAGAAGCCTTAAAATGCCCAAATTGTTGGCGCTAGAGATGTCAGTGACCCGACCTGGCCCAGTGTCATGTCTAGCAGGTAAAGCAGTGGGGATGTTGAGGGATGCGTAGTACCGCAAAAGGCAGGAAGAGGCCGTGGGCTGGCCAGAGGCTCATGGAAAATTGTGTGGAGGCTAAAGAGGTGAGACCTCTTAAAAATTATGTGGAGGCCCAAGAGCTGAGACCTCTTAAAAATTATGTGGAGGCCCAAGAGGTGAGACCTGTTAAAAATTATGTGGAGGCCCAAGAGGTGAGACCTCTTAAAGATTTTGCGGAGGCCCAAGAGGTGAGACCTCTTAAAGATTTTGTGGAGGCCCAAGAGGTGAGACCTGTTAAAAATTATGTGGAGGCCCAAGAGGTGAGACGGGTTAAAAATTATGTGGAGGCCCAAGAGGTGAGACCTCTTAAAGATTTGTGGAGGCCCAAGAGGTGACACCTCTTAAAAATTATGTGGAGGCCCAAGAGGTGAGACCTCTTAAAGATTTTGTGGAGGCCCAAGAGGTGACACCTCTTAAAAATTATGTGGAGGCCCAAGAGGTGAGACCTCTTAAAGATTTTGTGGAGGCCCAAGAGGTGAGACCTCTTAAAGATTTTGTGGAGGCCCAAGAGGTGAGACCTCTTAAAGATTTTGTGGAGGCCCAAGAGGTGAGACCTCTTAAAGATTTTGTGGAGGCCCAAGAGGTGAGACCTCTTAAAAATTATGTGGAGGCCCAAGAGGTGTGACCTGTTAAAAATTATGTGGAGGCCCAAGAGGTGAGACGGGTTAAAATTATGTGGAGGCCCAAGAGGTGAGACCCTCTTAAAGATTTTGTGGAGGCCCAAGAGGTGACACCTCTTAAAAATTATGTGGAGGCCCAAGAGGTGAGACCTCTTAAAGATTTTGTGGAGGCCCAAGAGGTGACACCTCTTAAAAATTATGTGGAGGCCCAAGAGGTGAGACCTCTTAAAGATTTTGTGGAGGCCCAAGAGGTGAGACCTCTTAAAGATTTTGTGGAGGCCCAAGAGGTGAGACCTCTTAAAGATTTTGTGGAGGCCCAAGAGGTGAGACCTCTTAAAGATTTTGTGGAGGCCCAAGAGGTGAGACCTCTTAAAAATTATGTGGAGGCCCAAGAGGTGTGACCTGTTAAAAATTATGTGGAGGCCCAAGAGGTGAGACCTCTTAAAGATTTTGTGGAGGCCCAAGAGGTGAGACCTGTTAAAATTATGTGGAGGCCCAAGAGGTGAGACGGGTTAAAAATTATGTGGAGGCCAAGAGGTGAGACTCTTAAAGATTTTGTGGAGGCCCAAGAGGTGAGACCTCTTAAAAATTATGTGGAGGCCCAAGAGGTGAGACCTCTTAAAGATTTTGTGGAGGCCCAAGAGGTGAGACCTCTTAAAAATTATGTGGAGGCCCAAGAGGTGAGACCTCCTAAAGATTTTGTGGAGGCCAAGAGGTGACACCTCTTAAAAATTATGTGGAGGCCCAAGAGGTGAGACCTCTTAAAGATTTTGTGGAGGCCCAAGAGGTGAGACCTCTTAAAGATTTTGTGGAGGCCCAAGAGGTGAGACCTCTTAAAGATTTTGTGGCGGCCCAAGAGGTGAGACCTCTTAAAGATTTTGTGGAGGCCCAAGAGGTGAGACCTCTTAAAAATTATGTGGAGGCCCAAGAGGTGAGACCTGTTAAAAATTATGTGGAGGCCCAAGAGGTGACACCTCTTAAACATTTTGTGGAGGCCCAAGAGGTGAGACCTCTTAAAAATTATGTGGAGGCCCAAGAGGTGAGACCTCTTAAAGATTTTGTGGAGGCCCAAGAGGTGAGAACCTCTTAAAGATTTTGTGGAGGCCCAAGAGGTGAGACCTCTTAAAAATTATGTGGAGGCCCAAGAGGTGAGACCTGTTAAAATTATGTGGAGGCCCAAGAGGTGACACCTCTTAAACATTTTGTGGAGGCCCAAGAGGTGAGACCTCTTAAAAATTATGTGGAGGCCCAAGAGGTGAGACCTCTTAAAGATTTTGTGGAGGCCCAAGAGGTGAGACCTCTTAAAGATTTTGTGCAGGCCCAAGAGGTGAGACCTCTTAAAAATTATGTGGAGGCCAAGAGGTGAGACCTGTTAAAAATTATGTGGAGGCCCAAGAGGTGACACCTCATAAACATTTTGTGGAGGCCCAAGAGGTGAGACCTCTTAAAAATTATGTGGAGGCCCAAGAGGTGAGACCTCTTAAAGATTTTGTGGAGGCCCAAGAGGTGAGACCTCTTAAAGATTTTGTGCAGGCCCAAGAGGTGAGACCTCTTAAAGATTTTGTGGAGGCCCAAGAGATGAGACCTCTTAAAGATTTTGTGCAGGCCCAAGAGGTGAGACCTGTTAAAAATTATGTGGAGGCCCAAGAGGTGAGACGGGTTAAAAATTATGTGGAGGCCCAAGAGGTGAGACCTCTTAAAGATTTTGTGGAGGCCCAAGAGGTGACACCTCTTAAAATTATGTGGAGGCCCAAGAGGTGAGACCTCTTAAAGATTTTGTGGAGGCCCAAGAGGTGAGACCTCTTAAAAATTATGTGGAGGCCCAAGAGGTGAGACCTCCTAAAGATTTTGTGGAGGCCCCAAGAGGTGACACCTCTTAAAAATTATGTGGAGGCCCAAGAGGTGAGACCTCTTAAAGATTTTGTGGAGGCCCAAGAGGTGAGACCTCTTAAAGATTTTGTGGAGGCCCAAGAGGTGAGACCTCTTAAAGATTTTGTGGCGGCCCAAGAGGTGAGACCTCTTAAAGATTTTGTGGAGGCCCAAGAGGTGAGACCTCTTAAAAATTATGTGGAGGCCCAAGAGGTGAGACCTGTTAAAAATTATGTGGAGGCCCAAGAGGTGACACCTCTTAAAAATTATGTGGAGGCCCAAGAGGTGAGACCTCTTAAAGATTTTGTGGAGGCCCAAGAGGTGAGACCTCTTAAAAATTATGTGGAGGCCCAAGAGGTGAGACCTCCTAAAGATTTTGTGGAGGCCCAAGAGGTGACACCTCTTAAAAATTATGTGGAGGCCCAAGAGGTGAGACCTCTTAAAGATTTTGTGGAGGCCCAAGAGGTGAGACCTCTTAAAAGATTTTGTGGAGGCCCAAGAGGTGAGACCTCTTAAAGATTTTGTGGCGGCCCAAGAGGTGAGACCTCTTAAAGATTTTGTGGAGGCCCAAGAGGTGAGACCTCTTAAAAATTATGTGGAGGCCCAAGAGGTGAGACCTGTTAAAAATTATGTGGAGGCCCAAGAGGTGACACCTCTTAAACATTTTGTGGAGGCCAAGAGGTGAGACCTCTTAAAATTATGTGGAGGCCAAAGGTGAGACCTCTTAAAGATTTTGTGGCGGCCCAAGAGGTGAGACCTCTTAAAGATTTTGTGGAGGCCCAAGAGGTGAGACCTCTTAAAAATTATGTGGAGGCCCAAGAGGTGAGACCTGTTAAAAATTATGTGGAGGCCCAAGAGGTGACACCTCTTAAACATTTTGTGGAGGCCCAAGAGGTGACACCTCTTAAAAATTATGTGGAGGCCAAGAGGTGAGACCTCTTAAAGATTTTATGGAGGCCCAAGAGGTGAGACCTCTTAAAAATTATGTGGAGGCCCAAGAGGTGAGACCTCCTAAAGATTTTGTGGAGGCCCAAGAGGTGAGACCTCTTAAAGATTTTGTGGAGGCCCAAGAGGTGAGACCTCTTAAAAATTATGTGGAGGCCCAAGAGGTGAGACCTCTTAAACATTTTGTGCAGGCCCAAGAGGTGAGACCTCTTAAAAATTATGTGGAGGCCCAAGAGGTGAGACCTGTTAAAAATTATATGGAGGCCCAAGAGGTGAGACCTCTTAAACATTTTGTGGAGGCCCAAGAGGTGAGCCATAAATATATAAATTTTTCTTATTTACGGAGCAATTCTACGGCGGTTAAGGAGGAGGAGGAGGAGGTGGAGGAGGAAATGGCACTTCATACAGATGGCACTTCACTTTTGGCTGCTTTCCACGGTTGGAGAAGCAAAGTCCGGGTCAATCCACTTGCTGTTCATTTTGATTAGCGTCAGCCTGTCCGCACTGTCGGTTGACAGGCGGCTGCGCTTATCGGTTATAATGCCCCCGGCTGCGCTGAACACCCTTTCTGATAGCACGCTGGCGGCAGGGCAGGCAAGCACCTCCAAGGCGTACAGGGACAGTTCCAGCCACGTGTCCAACTTGGAGACCCAGTAAGTGTAGGACGCCGAGGGATCGGGGAGGACAGGGGTACGGTCTGCCAGGTACTCCCGCAACATCCGCCGATACTTGTCCCTCCTGCTGATAGCGGGCCCCGCAGTGATGGAAGTTGCACGAGGGGGTGCCATGAACGTGTCCCACACCTTGGAGAGTGTTCCCCTGGTGGCTGTGGGCCTGATAGATGTTGTGGGACTCTGGGAGACCCTCTCCTCTCTGCCGCCAGCGATGGTGGGTGGGAAAATCTCCATCATGTTCTGCACGAGTTCCCTCTGGTATTCCAGCAATCGATTTGTCCTCTCCTCTACCGGAATAAAAGAGGAGACGTTATCTTTATACCGGGGGTCCAGGAGTGCGAAGACCCAGTACAGTTTGTTCTCCACTATCCGGACAACACGTGTGTCCCGGGAAAAGCAGCCCAGCATGAAGTCAGCCATGTGTGCCAGACTCTGAATAGGCATGACGTCACTGCCCCCACCAGAAGGATCACTTGCCATTTCCTCCTCTTCCTCTTCCGCCTCCTCTCCGCCCCATCCGCGCTGAACCAATGGGACGCACACAGCCTGACTGCTACCCTCGCCGCCAGCATCCTCCTCCTCTTCCACAGCCACCTCCACGTCGTCCTCCTCCTCATCCTCCTCCTCCTGCAACTGCCACCGTGAAGCAGACAAAAGTGTGGTCTGACTGTGTAGCTCCATTGCGTCTCCTCCTACCCCCGTCTCCTCTGCGTGCAATGCGTTCTCCCTTATTGCCATGAGGGATTCTTTAAGGACGCATAGGAGCGGGATGGTTACGCTCACTATAGCGTCCTCGCTGCTGACCTTCTTGGTGGACTCCTCAAAGATACGCAGTACATCGCATATGTCTGCCATCCATGGCCACTCGTGGTTGGCAAACTGAGGGAGCTGAGTTGGAGGCACGCGTGGATTCATAATCTGGTACTCCATCAATGCTCTCTGCTGCTCACACACCCTGGCCAACATGGAATAGGTGGAATTCCAGCGAGTCGGCAGGTCGCACAACAGCCGATGTTCAGGCAAATGGAGGCGTTGCTGGAGTTTTTTTAAGCTAGCAGCAGCTACAGTTGACTTCCGAAAGTGAGCGCACAAGCGCCGCACTTTCACCAGTAGCTCTGCCAGGTTGGGGTAAGTCTTTAGAAATTTTTGGACTACCAGATTAAAAACGTGGGCCAGGCATGGTACGTGATCGAGTTCGGCAAGCTCCAGAGCCGCCACCAGGTTACGGCCGTTATCGCACACGACCATGCCTGGTCCTAGCTGCAGCGGCGACAGCCACATCTCCGTCTGCTGCAATATGGCGTCTCTCACCTCTGGGGCGCTGTGCTTCCTGTCGCCCAAGCTGATGAGCTTAAGCACCGCCTGCTGACGTCTCCCCGCGCCAGTGCTGCAACGCTTCCAGCTAGCGGCTGAGGGCGATGTTAAGGCAGAGGAGGAGGAGGAGGAGGGGGGTTTATCAGAACCCATGCTGGCAATCTTGGGCGGGGGTGGTAGGTAGGCCGTCTCTGTTTGCGACCCCGTCCCCGCTTCCACTACATTCACCCAGTGTGCCGTCAAAGAGATGTAGCGTCCCTGGCCGCAAGCGCTTGTCCACGAGTCGGTGGTCAAGTGGACCTTTGCGCTGACTGCGTACCTCAGGGCCCGCCTGATGTTACGCGACACGTGCTGGTGCAGGGCGGGGACGGCACTCCGGGAAAAGTAGTGGCGGCTGGGGACGGAATAGCGAGGTGCGGCAGCCGCCATCAGGTCGCGGAAGGCCTGCGTCTCCACAAGCCTAAACGGCAACATCTCCAGGGCCAGCAGTTTGGAGATGTGGCAGTTTAAGGCTTGGGCTTGGGGGTGACTCGAGGCGTACTTCCGCCTGCGGTCGAACGCCTGCGAGATGGACAGTTGATGGGACGAGGAGTGTGAAGGTGCAGGCGAAGAGGCGGGGGAAGGGGAGGCTGAAGGAGAAGGCCCCAAAGTAGCCGAGGCAGAGGCAGATGTGGAGGTGTCCTGGCTGGAGGTCTGGACCGCAGTGGCAGCACACAACAAAGGGGAAGAGGCAGTGGCAGCAGGACCGGGCGCAGGTTGTATTGCGTTTGCTCTCTCCCACTCAGCCCAGTGCTTGACTTCCAAGTGACGCCGCATGCCTAAGGTGGTCAGATTGCTCTTCTCAGAGCCCCTACTCAGTTTTGAGTGGCAGAGTGTGCAAACCGCGCTCAGTTTGTCATCCGCACAAACATTAAAAAATCTCCACACCACAGAAGTACGAGGCCTCGATGGGGGAGCTTCGCGCGACTGCCCGCTGCCGGGAACAGCTTCGGCCGTGCTGGCTGTGGCCTCACTACTCTGTCTGGACTGTCCTCTGCCTCTGGACATCCCTCTGCCTGTGGACATCCCTCTGCCTCTGGACATCCCTCTGCCTCTGGACATCCCTCTGCCTGTGGACATCCCTCTGCCTGTGGACATCCCTCTGCCTCTTGCTGCCTTTTTCGGTGCTGCGCAGACCACCACCTCTCCACTGCTTTCCCCGCTGGACATCACCCCTGGCCAAGTGGGGTCGGTCATTTCGTCATCCACCACCTCCTCTTCCTCACTCTGCTCCTCCTCCTGCCCACTGGACATTCCAACAGCCTCCCTTGATGGCAACTGCGTCTCATCATCATCATCGCTCATGATAACAGATGCTGGTTCAGGGTCCACATCAGCAGGAGATGGCGAAAACTCAAGTGTTTGGGCATCACTACAAACAAATTCCTCTGCTAGCTCCTGGGATTCTTCCGGCACATCTGAAAAAGGACCCGAAAAGAGCTCCTGGGAGGGGTCAAGGGTGGGATGACTCTGTTGGCCAGGTGTGGAGGAAGGAGGGTCAGAGTGAGACTGTGTGGATGACTGGCTGGTGGACAACTGTGTGGAAGCGCTATCGGCTATCCATTGCACCACCTGTTCAACCTGCTCAGGCCTCAACAGCGGTGTAACTCGCCCCCTGCTTAACTGTCCCATAAAGGCAGGGATTCTGGATGAGTGGGATCCTGGCTGACCCTCACCAGCACGCATTGTATCCCCACTGGCTTCAACAAGGCCACCAACAGCATTTCCGCGCCCCCGTCCTCGTCCACGTCCGATTCCGCTAGCCCCCCTCCGCATTTTATTTTTTTTTGGTTGCAAATACAATATTTGGGTATATAATTAGGTATGTGAAATAATTTAGCAAGAGAACGCACAGTATAGTGGCCAATTAAAAGCCCTAGATATTGTATATTTCAAGGTACACAGCCGTGTACTAACTGCTCAGACGGTGGGTATTTACACCAGGTTTTTAAAATAATTTAGCAAGAGAACGCACAGTATAGTGGCAAATTAAAAGGCCTAGATATTGTATATTTCAAGGTACACTGCCGTGTACTAACTGTACAGACGGTGGGTATTTACACCAGGTATGTGAAATAATTTAGCAAGAGAACGCACAGTATAGTGGCCAATTAAAAGGCCTAGATATTGTATATTTCAAGGTACACAGCCGTGTACTAACTGTACAGACGGTGGGTATTTACACCAGGTATGTGAAATAATTTAGCAAGAGAACGCACAGTATAGTGGCAAATTAAAAGGCCTAGATATTGTATATTTCAAGGTACACTGCCGTGTACTAACTGTACAGACGGTGGGTATTTACACCAGGTATGTGAAATAATTTAGCAAGAGAACGCACAGTACAGTGGCCAATTAAATGGCCTAGATATTGTATATTTCAAGGTACACAGCCGTGTACTAACTGTACAGACGGTGGGTATTTACACCAGGTATGTGAAATAATTTAGCAAGAGAACGCACAGTATAGTGGCCAATTAAAAGGCCTAGATATTGTATATTTCAAGGTACACAGCCGTGTACTAACTGAACAGACGGTGGGTATTTACACCAGGTATGTGAAATAATTTAGCAAGAGAACGCACAGTACAGTGGCCAATTAAAAGGCCTAGATATTGTATATTTCAAGGTACACAGCCGTGTACTAACTGAACAGACGGTGGGTATTTACACCAGGTATGTGAAATAATTTAGCAAGAGAACGCACAGTACAGTGGCCAATTAAAAGGCCTAGATATTGTATATTTCAAGGTACACAGCCGTGTACTAACTGCTCAGACGGTGGGTATTTACACCAGGTATGTGAAATAATTTAGCAAGAGAACGCACAGTATAGTGGCAAATTAAAAGGCCTAGATATTGTATATTTCAAGGTACACTGCCGTGTACTAACTGTACAGACGGTGGGTATTTACACCAGGTATGTGAAATAATTTAGCAAGAGAACGCACAGTACAGTGGCCAATTAAATGGCCTAGATATTGTATATTTCAAGGTACACAGCCGTGTACTAACTGAACAGACGGTGGGTATTTACACCAGGTATGTGAAATAATTTAGCAAGAGAACGCACAGTACAGTGGCCAATTAAAAGGCCTAGATATTGTATATTTCAAGGTACACAGCCGTGTACTAACTGTACAGACGGTGGGTATTTACACCTGGTATACAAAAAGGGTATTGCAGGCACACAGAACCCAGAACACTAGAGCCAAATAAACTGTATTTAAAAAAATAAAATAAAATTCACAGCCGTATACTGCCAGATCAGATGGTGCATATACACACTAGTTATATAACAGGGTTTTTCAGCCAAAAAGAACGCTGAACAGTAGTGCCAAATATAGTTTGGTATGTAGCAGAGCACCTAATACACCACTAATGCCTCTCTCTGTCCCTACTCCAGCAGCTATCCCTGAATACGGCAGCCGTTCTCTGTAAAGTGTATCTTGTAGTAAAGCTATCACTGTAGTGCACTATAGTAGCCCTGATAAGGGCTTTTAATCACGCTCCTGCCTGTCCAACTGCTAAAACCTGTCTGTCCCTTCTCCAGCCTCTGTCCCTGACTAAGTTCACGCAGCATATGCGTACGAGCAGGAAGAGCTGAGTTTTTAATATTCGAGGTCACATGGTTTTTCCAGCCAATCCATGTAGACGCTGTTTTCGCGCTGCCAGCGTGCTCAGCGTGCCTGTCATACCCCCCCTGCATGTTGATTGGTGGAAAAAGAGCGCCAGGGAAGGTGGGAGGGGAAACGAATTCTAAGTGCGCCATCGCCGTTATACTCGATTGAAATCGAGTATGCCGAATAGCGTAGTATTCGATCGAATACCGGCTCGATCGAACACTACTCGCTCATCTCTAATAATTGGTAAAAAATGGAAAAAAACTATGCATAATTGGTATTGCTGTAATGGACTGATCTATGAAGGGAGAATGTTACTCCCACATGATGAACGACGTAAAAAAAATTCTGCACATTCCATTTTCCAAAATCCATATGGCACTCTTTCCCTTCTGAGTGTTGACATGTCCTCAAACAGCAGTTTATGATAACATTTGGGATATTTCTGGGAACTTTTGTGTAACAAAAATTTGTGTAACAAATTATTTTCAGCTTTTTTCTCCTTTTAACCCTTGTAAAAAAGAAAAATTTGGGGCTAAAGCAACTTACTTACTTACAAATTTTAATTTATCATTTTCTCGTCTATCTTCCAATGTTAATATATTGTATGAAACACCTTTGGGGTCAAAACCTTCACTACACCCCTAGCTGAATTACTTGGGGGGTTAAGTGCAGTTTCAAAAATTAGGCTAAATCTTGAATTTTCCACTATACTGGTACCCCAGGGGTGTTGCAAATTTGATGTGGAGCTCAAACCTATTCCAGTAAAATCTGCATATCAAAAGCCAGATGGTGCTGCTTTCTTCTGAGCGCTGCTGTGTGCTCACACAGCAGGTTATGACCACATATGGGGTATTGCCATATGTTGTAACAAATTTGTGGTGCATTTTCTCCTGCTAACCTTTATAAAATGAAAAATGTCAAGCTAAAACTACATATTATTAACATGTATTTTTTTTTCATGCCCCAATTCTAATAAATTCTATGAAACACCTGTGGGGTCAAAATGCTCACTTCACCCCTATATTATCGCATTCCCAAACTCCATCATACATGTAAGGCGGAAGTCTGGTGTTTTACATAGCAGACACTTGAAAGCCAATCACTGACATTTAACCCTTCAGAAGTGACCATAGCATCTGAGAGGGATATCCCTGGGAACAGCTCCCCAAAACCAAGATCAGAGGAGCTGTTCGGTTCCTGTGGCAAGCTTGGGCCTTCAAATGCTCCGAGGCTTGCTACATGTATATTTCAATAGAGACCTACCTGAGGCAGAGCTCCATAGAAACATAATGAATCTCCCATAGACTGCAATTGTAATTCATTTCAGTCTATGGGAGAAGCAATCTAACAATCAAAACAGTAGGGGGGACTTTAAAAAAAAGTTAAAAAAAGAAAAAAATTTAAAATTAATTAATGATCATCCCTTACAGTGAACCCCATAATTGAAAAAAATATCAAAATGATCATTTTGCTGGTTCTCAATAAGCAAGTCCTGGATAACCTCTTTAACTCTGCTGACTATTCTATTCTTTGGCAGGAAGACTAGGCAAGTGAATCTAATTTATCAATGTTTACAATTTAATCTTAATAGTTTTTCTGTATTAAAGTTACCTGACCCCACCACCTCCACCATTCTGCATTTCACAAGGATGAAGAGCAGTGATCCGCACCCCCAAAGTGCCAGTGTTCTCACAATGTGTAGGGTACTTAGTCAATAACAGTTAATCCAGCCATTTTTAATCTACTTTTGTTTCCAATCTAGTGCAGGTTATGGTGTTTAATCCTAGTGTCTATTGCTCCTGTTTATTTCTGCCATGACCCATTAACTTGTAATTTCTGACTCTAATTACTTCTCACCATTATCTTGTCTAGTGCTCTAGCGCTCATTTTTCTTCAAATGTTGCATATTGACTGCCCAGATAATAATTCCCTGGAGAGTTACCTAACACCAAAGTCCTGGGGTCTGTGGAGTACAAGTCCAAAATCAAAGTTGGAAGAAAAAGTAATAATATAGGTGAACAGAGCAATGCAGTGGAGACCGTGGTATGCATACCTAAACCAGACTTTAGAGCTGGACCACAAAATGTACATGTTGTTACAGCAGCGGCCCATGGTCGTCTCTGCTCATCTGCCCCAGAGCTCCGGTATCTGGGGGTAGGGACCCACTTCCTGCTTTCCCCTCCTTCTTGGCTTGCCAGCTAGGGCTCCCTTGCACTGCCTATAGGGTGTACACATGCCTTCTGGTTCTTATAGGGACAGAACACAAGCACCCTAACTTTCACAAGCCAATGGCTGGTCGCCTCGGGATAGTTAAGACACCTTCCTCTTTGGAAAGGTGCCTGAGCAATAGATTCTAGTTTACTAGTGTCCTGCAAAGGTGTTCTGTTCTTTGTTTGTTTGCCTGTGTGCCAACTTCTTCCTTTTTTCTGGAATTGAGACTTTGCTATCTGACCTCCTTTGGTCGGACTGGACATATCGTGCCTGACCTTACCTTGGCCTGACCCCTCAGTGCTCTTCACCTGTGTCTCTTGACCTCCTTGGGTGAGCAGTCACTTGAACACAGACTACTCCTAGAGGTAGCAGCGTGCTGGTTCAACTGCAGCAAACTCCAAAACCCTGTATAAGGGTCAAAAGGAGAATATCAAGGGGGGCACTTAGATAATGCCCTTAGGACTAGCTCCAAGCCAAATCTGGTCAAGTGACACTGTGAGTCCACACCCACTGCTTAACACATGTACACATGTACTAGTCAAAGAGGTTAAGATGGAGTGAAATAAAAGCCATGGAAAACACAAAATCAATAAATAACACTTAGAATAAATACAATACCAATGGACCTTTTTATATTTATTATTCGCCAAGAAATTTTGGGGAAGAATTTTGTAAATTAATAAAATAATCATATTTGCCAAGTAAGTGCAAACACAATAGACTACACAAAATATTGTTTCATGTTGCAGCTGTTGCTGAATGAATTACTGTATGTCACTACAGATTTTATTTGTCAAAGACCCTCAGTGATGAGCAATATTGTGGCAACATATCTGTTCTTGCTAAACATCAAGTACCATAGCAATGTAAGTAATTTAATGCGACAATTACCTCACCCTAAAGAAGAAATGGAAAACACAGAAAATATATTAACATGAAGAAATAATTCAATGTCAACTACAATTTGCCGTTCTCTTCTCATGTTACAATGTTGTAATGCTTTTCTAGTAGAAAAGGTCGCTGTCATAAATTTCCTGTCTGATAACAACATTAGAAAAATGGGAGACCCAGAAATCAATAGTAAAGCAGAGAAGGAAAAAACAAGCATTAGCTTAGATATGGCATTCAAACCCAATCTAAGCAAATAAAGTGTGACAGACAATAAAAAGGACAGGGGAACATAACAGTGTCATATACAAATAAACATAATATGTGATCAAATTGATATGCAAGAGGAGCTGGTTTGTAAGGAAAGTGGGAAAGAAAATGAAATTCAGCAAATCGAAAGTAAACACATAAATGAAATGGTATTTTAGCCTTTAAAAGGTGGGTTCCATCCACACCTTAAACTGATTTCCTTGAATCTTTCAGGTGAAATTTATGGAAAAAATAAAAAGTTCACGCTACAGTGATATTATATCATGAAAGTAGGGCATTTAAGTAGAAGCATGCAATGGTGATTTCCTCATCTCAAACAATTTACTGAAACAAAAACCAACAACAGTGGTGGGTATACCCCCACAAAAATTTCAATGTCTCAATAACTTGTCATGTGGCCTTGAGCATCAATTACAGCTTGACAATGACGTCTCATGGTATTCACAAGTCGGCTTATTGTCTGCTGAGGCATGGCATCCCACTCTTCCTGAAGGGCGCCCCTCATAGCATTGAGGTTCTGGAGTACAGAGTTACGAGCCTCTACATGGTGACTCAGCTGATCCCATAGGTTTTCCATGAAATTCACATCTGGAGAAAATGCAGGTGACTCTGTTTGAGGTACCCCAGTCTCCAGCAGCCTTTCCCTAATGATGAGACCTCGATGAGCTGGCGCATTGTCATCCCTGAAGATTAAATTAGCCTGCTGTTCATGCAGGGGCACAATCACTGAATTAATGATGTTATTCAAGTAGTATGGCCTTGTCACTGTACCATTCACAAAGTGTACAGCAGTTCTGTATTGACTAGACACTCCTGGCCACACTGTAACACCACCACCACACCCTGTCTGGTACATCGTTGAATGCAAGAGAAGGCAGACTGGAATGTCAGCCCCATCAGAAACAGTAGGGGGCACTACCAGAGAGGAAAATGTAAAACCTAACAATATTTTTACTGTAGGCATATTGCAATAATATTTAATTTCAAATGTCCTATTCACTGCGTAGTAATACTTTTCATGGGATAACCCCTTTGACATAAAAAGCGAAAGCAAGAGAAATTTGTGCCTTGGAAGAACCATTTTTCTAAAGTGCTTCAAACAGCACACACTGGCAAATTGATTTGTGAGGAAAACTAATTTATGCATTCTCACAATGATTCCTTCCTTGCAGACATGTACCCATAAATCTACTTGTTTACATGCAGAAAAGCCAGCAAACGCCAACTATTAACATGAAGTCTATCATTTACTTAAAAATGGAAATTCCAGGTCATGAATTACAGCCAGATATATATGAGATATTGATGAACGTAGTAATCTTGCATGTTTTGTCAACAGTTTCCTCACTTTTTATCTATATCTCAGTACAAACTGTAATAAATAGATTGAAAGTACACAATACAAAAGATTGATTTATTAGTGTTTTATTGGTTTGCCTCTTGTGTGTGATCAGATGTGCATGAGATGAACAAGTTATCCAGTCCCATACCTATGATATTATTTCATCTTTGACATGTGACACTCAGCAGTAGTGGGGAGTATCACAAGGCTGTACTGTAATGGTATGGGCGTTTTCGGATGCAGTGATGCCTATGATTTTTTTAAAATTATTGTTAATTTTTACTTTTGTGAAAGAGGTGTGATTTGAACTTTCATTTTTATTTTTTTATATTTTTAAAAACTTATTTTACTTTTTTAAAGTCACTCTGGGTGACTATAACCAGCAATTATTAGATTGCCAATTGTATTCTGTGATGGGTGCCACACCATTTACTGTATTCTAATACAGTGCTGCCACCTCCAGGCTTGTATTGGATTATACCAGTAATGGTGTGTCCTAGCAGCAATGATCGCCACATTTAATTGTATCAATATCCTCATGACATGTGAGTACTAATTTAAAGGGGTTGTCCCGTGAAAAATATTCTACTTTTTTTTAATCAGCACCTAGATCTAAATGTTTTTGTAATTGCATGTAATGAAAAATTTAGCATATAAATAAATGTATCTACTGTTAGTTCTCCTCCTTATTTCTTTGTCCACCTCACTAAGCGGACTCACGTGCTCAGTTTCATCTTTCAAATGCCACTAGTCATATTTTCTGTTAGAAGCTGTGACAGAGAGCGAGCTGCAGCAGAAAGCACATGTCCCCCGAGAAAGGACACACAACCCAAACCAACTGACAAAAAACAAGGTACAAAACAAGGTCCAAAAAGAAATGTTTTGATGCAAAGGAACTCAAGCGGCCTGCACGGTACCATGGCATCAACCCCATCAAGCACATTTGGATTGAATTGGAACATGCTTTTTTGGCTAAATGGCCGCAAATTTCTACAGAAACATGCCAAAATCTTGTGAAAAGTCTTCACAAAACAGTGGAGGTTGTTCTAGCCGAGGGACCAAATTTATATTGTTTTGCAGTGAGATGTCCAATAAGCTCATATAAGTGTGATTTTTGAACCCCTAAAATGGATAAAGGAGCAGATATGACACCTGAAGACACGAGACCGGGCATTGCTGGAGGGAGATAGGGGGTGGACGCGTATTTCACCCAGTGTAATGAACAGGACTGTTTGCATACATTAAGCACTAAGGCCTTGGAACAGAAGGTCTCATTATTGGCAGACAGAGAAGTACGTTTATTCTGGACAGTGAACTCATTGAGGTCATATAAAGAAAGCAACCGAGTCCCCAGAAGATTAAAGGGGTTGTCCGAGTTCAGAAGATTAAAGGGGTTGTCCGAGTTATGGAAAAAAATATACAGTACTGTAAATCTGATGGGCAGCAATATATAACTAAGTTAAGCAAGTTTTAGGCAAAAAAAATCTATATTTCCTTCATTTCCCTGGTTCTCCTCTGGCCTTTGTTTACATGCAGTAATAACAATCTCTGCCCCTCCTCCCTCTCTGTAAAGGGAGTGAATACAAGTGCTGAGTGACATGTCTGCCTGCTGGGATACTCAGCAGCATGTTGTATGTGTAGGACTACAAGTCCCAGCTGTACAATGACACTGCTGATACACACAGGATCTCCCCCCTACCTGTACTTGTACTTTGCATCTCCTTCAGATCAGCTCCAGTTTCAGCTTTGTGTCTGTAGGGTGAGGAGGGCAGATCATGTGTCTCTTTACATCTGCAGCTGCTGTTGTAAAGCCTTCAGTGTGTTCTGGCTGAAGGGGTTAATGTTTTATCTGAAATAATACAAGGAGAGAGCAGATAGCAGCAGCGGCAGAGCAGGGGGGCGTGGCCAGTGACATCTCGTGTACAGGCTGTTATCTCTTGGTGCACGAATACAAGATTAGCAGGGAGGCAAGCTGACATCACAGGTCATGTGACCCTGAGAGAAATCTGATAAACCAGCAAGTTTAGAAGCAGAAAGTGTATGGAAAAGCTGTTGTATTTGACTAGTTAGAAACATACAAAGGACAAAAAAATAACTCGGACAACCCCTTTAAGGATATATAAAGAAATGTTGCAATTTCAAGATGTTTTGGAATGGCAAGAGATGCATGCTGAATGGCAAGGTTAACAGAGAACCAATACCAAGCTTTTGAGAAAAAACTGGATAAAAAGTTAACACTGGCACAAGCTGAGATAAAAGAAAGAAAAAGGGATAAGTTTATAAGAGACACAAGATTATAAACAAAGATTTTTTAAACAAGATTATGATACAGGTAAAATGTTTGACTGGAACGTAAGTAAAAGAAGAAGAAGGAGAGTGATACGCCGTACGGAAAGTGACTTTTGGACCACAGATTCAGATTCTAGTGTGTCGGATGAACCAGAAACAGCAAATCCCATGGACAACATGGAAGTGGAGGGTGGTACAATCCCTTTAGAAAAAAAAACAAAGTGTCGTGAAAGAGTTAATTCAACCTGAAGAGAAAAGTGGTTTCATTAACAACACAGTGGTTAACCTTACTGGTCAAACTCTTCCACCAGACTCCTGTTTGAGAGTCCTTGAAAAAGGCCTCAATTTCAGCCTGGTGGAACAGTTTGACCCTGTGTTGTTTAAAAAAGATATGTTTAAGGCTGTTAGAAAACTCAATTTACGTAGGATGTTTGCAGGGAAGTTTGAAGAAAAGGACTGTAGAAGGGAGGGTGAGATATCCACTATCATTGGCCCCTTAGGGTTCAGTTTAACTGCCAACTTCAACCAGGAGGAAATAGCATGTCTGGAGGTTTTAATGGAAAGGGAGTTGTCATCAGAACAGGTTGAAGGAGAGATTCAATGTCCTATTTTTAACCCTTTCTACCCCAGAGGTTTTTTCGGTTTTGCGTTTTCGTTTTGCACTCCTTGCCTTGATACAGCCATAACTTTTTTATTTTTCTGTTCACATAGCTTTATGATGGCTTGTTTTTTGCGGGACAAGTTGTACTTTCCAACGCTACCATTTAATATTGCATATGGTCTAGTGGGAAGCGGTAAAAAAAATTTCAAATCGGGTGAAATTGCAAAAAAAAACTAAATTCCGTCACAGTTTTTTTTTTTATTTACGGCGTTCGATGTGCGTTAAAACTGACCAGTTACTTTCATTCTACTGGTCAGAATGAATCCGGCGATACCTAATATGTATGGTTTTTCTTGCATTTTGATAGTGATAAAAAAATTATAAACTTGGACATTTTTTTTTCTTTCAGTTCTTGACCCCTATAACTTTTTTGTATTTATGTGTACGGAGCTGTTTTTTGCGGGGCGATCTGAACGTTTTATTAATACTATTCTGGGGTGTGTATGACTTTTTGATCGCTTTTTATTTTTTTAAAAAAAAAGCATCAAAAAATGGCGAATCAGCCTTTTTTCCGTTTCGCTTTTTTCCGTATGGGAATTTTTTTTTATATTTTTATAATATGGGCTTTTTCGCACACGGCGATACCCATGATGTGTATTTTTTTTTTTTTTTTTAATACTTTTATTTTTATTTTCGGGAAAGTGGGGTGATTTGAACTTTTATGTTTGTTTTTTTGTTTTTTTACACACCATAGGGAACTATAAGAAGCAATCATTTGATTGCTTATATCATAGACTCCAATGCACTTACATTGGTGTCTATGATGATTTTAGTGCTTTCCTATGGAGCCCTATTACAGGCAAGGGCCCCATAGGAAAGCCTATGCAGCAGCCTCCTGCCATTCACAAAGACAGGGGCTGCTGCAGGCACGCAACGGCTCCTCCGATCGCCATACGGGGGAGCCGGAGCAATGCCGGAAGCGTTCGCTTCCGGTGTTTGCCGCCTTCGGGTGCCGCGGTCAGGCTGCTGCTGGTCGCGGACGTTAGCCGCGGGTGCCTGCTAGTGGGATATGCAGGTCACCAGCGGCCATCACGCCCGCTCCATGCAGGAGCGGGCGCCATCTTTAAAGTCCCGGCCAGCGCCGTACAAGGGGTAAAAGGAGGCGTGAGTTTGAAGTTTTGTCCACCCTTGCCTGCCGGTGGAAGTATTGAAACCTTCTATAGGAAGGTATTAAGTGAGGTAAAAGCCTTAGTGTATCCTAAATCTGAATATACATACAGTAAGTAGAGAAGAGGAGACAGCCATTAGATGGTTGCAGTCCAAAAAAGAGATTATTGTAAAACCGGCAGACAAGGGGGGCAACATGGTGCTCATGACTAGAGAATATTATATAGCTGAAGCCAATAGACAGTTAAGTGAGAAGGAGGTGTATGAGACTCGGGCAGCGATCCCACGTTGAGAATTCAATCTCTGTTTAGGAGTTTATTATATAAATATGGGGAAGGGAATATTTTGTCCAGAAGAAAAGTTGTCTCTTACCTCTAACACCGATGAAACCGTCTTGGTATTTTTTGCCAAAACTGCATAAATCTGCCACATGTCCCCCTGGTTGTCCCATTGTTGCGGGTATTGGATCCATTACTGAACCACTGTCCAAGTATATTGATTGGCTGTTGAGACCCGTATTAAAGAATATTCCAGCCTACGTCAGGGACACAAATGACTTCCTTCTCTCACTGGAAGCTTTTCAGTGGCGAGAGGGATTTCAACTTGTGTCCTTGGACGTCGAGAGCCTGTACACTCGTATCCCACAGGATGCAGGTGTGGAGGCAATATGCGAAATACTTGAAGGTACTAATAAGACAGGAAAATTTACTGAATTTATTAGAGAAGCTTTGGAGATAATCTTGAAAAATAATGCATTCACGTTCGGTAGGCAGTGGTACCGGCAGCGTTCGCAAATATATATATCTAGTAAGGCTAGAGGACAAGTATATATATACTACTCAGAATCCCTTCCTGTCATATATACAGCTATACCTCAGATATTTTGATGACATATTTATTGTTTGGTCAGGTAATGAGAACCAGTTCTGCAGTTTTATTGAATACTTAAATGTAATAAATACCATGAATATGAGATTTACACATGTATTCGGGGGACTCAAACTAGAGTTTCTAGATGTATCGCTGGAGGTGGTGGGTGGGGAGTTGGTCGCTAAGGGTTATCGTAAGCCCACGGCGACCAACTTGCTACTACACCACTCGAGTTATCACCCTAACAACGTTAAATGAGCAGTCCCATATGGACAATTCATTAGATTAAGGAGGATTAACACCACGGAGACTGGCTTCCAAGAACAAGGGGAAGATTTGAAAATGAGGCTATTAGCAAGGGGGTATCCCTTAATAATGCTCAATGAAGCCCAAAAGAGAGCCTCCACTGTGTCTAGGAGAGAAATACTCCGCAGTGACAGTAAAGCAGAGAAAAGACGAGAGAGACCTATTTGCTGCCCCTTCTCATTTAAATTCAGTCCCATGGCAGAAAAAATAAAACAAGTGATAGGAGAGAATTGGGACATTTTGTTGAGAGACGAAAGTCTGAAAGGTTTGATTGACCAGACCCCCTTGATCTCTTTCAGGAGAACGAACACCTTAAAGAATAGGTTAGTGAGAAGCAGGTTCCAAGAGGAAGACACAAAAACGTGGTTGAGGAACTTTGTACCTACAGGAAACCGCAGGTGCAGTAGTTGTGCGTTTTGCGCTTATAATTGCCAGAAGAAAGTTTTGAATGTAGGAGAAGTGGAGCATGAAGTAAAGAATCTTATAACATGCAGAAGTAAATATGTAGTCTATATGGTGTATTGCAGTTGTGGAAGATTTTACATCGGTAAAATAAAAGATCCCTATTTGAAAGGTTTTGTGAACATTTTAATTCAGTTACCACTGGAAATGGTTTCCCACGGTTGATTGAACATGTTCGTTCTTCACAAGAGGGCAATCCCAGAGTCTTAAGATTTGCAGGCTTGGAATTAATTCCAGTACAACTACAAGGGGCGATAGACACTTGACTTTGCTTAGAAAAGAGTACAGATGGATTCTAAGATCGGAAGCCATGGGACCTTTAGGATTAAATGAGAAAAACGACCTAAGTGTGTTTCTATGAATAATGTTTTTATTTATGTAGTCCTGTTATTAGTTTTACATGTTGGTTTTTTGCATGTGCCGATTCACTAGGTTTGATGCGCATGCGTCAACTAACTGGATCGGGTCAAAAGGGTTAGACATGCATGCGCCTGCATGCAACTGGCCTGAGGAAGTGTGAGTCAGCACAAAACAGCTGTCGCCAGAGACTCACCAGTTGGTGAGATGCGTATGTCCGCCCCACACACAGCAATGTAAGTGTGTACCCTGTTTGAGCAAATAAAGCTTGTGACTTTGGATGGGTGAGTGCTGCCAGCCTTTTTCTTTACTTCACTTACCGTCATAGAAGTGTGATGGTCAGGTGTTCACCTTCTGTGCTTCTGGCCATATAGTATATTGGCAATTCAGGGGTATAGTTTGAATTTTCTGTGCCTTGGTAAAGAAAATATCTACCTGAACCCTCCACCTAGCCACTATAGCCTGTTCATTAGACTTAAATGGGTTGCCCCATGAAAACAAGTTGTCTATAATTAAATTCATCCCAATCTTACAAACTTTTTTTGCATCTACACAGAAAATGCACGTATTCCCAGATATTACAGGAACGACCTTTATATGTCCACCTCAGCAATTACAGTAATGCTGTCTCACTCAGTTGCTCAGCATTTCTTCTGACACGCAGAGGAGACACTGCTGTCAGTTCACCTCACCAGGGATCACTCCATATACCTAAAGTATCAAGACTTGGCAGTAAATGTGCTGAGGTGGACATTGAAAGTATGTTTTAAAAAAACAGAAAGTGATGCTAGTCTAACATTATTACTGGAGTCTCTGGGGATACCAGCCTGTTTCAGAATAAATGTAAACACTTTGGATTTGATTTATCAAGCTCTGCACTACCAAATTCTAAAATTCAAAAAGCCGCAAAATAGGCATTTTGTGACCTTTTTACCCCTTTGGGAGCAAGCTAATTATCACCTGAAAGACCAAGCAAACCTGAAATGTGTCACTTTATGTGTTATATATCGATATGTTTTACTTTTATTTATTTAAAAAAATCCAAAATTTTGAGAAAATTTGGAAACATTTGCAATTTTCTAAATTTTAATTTCTCTGCTTTTAAGATGGATAGTGATACCTCATAAAAGAGTTATTAGTAAACATTCACTGTATATCTACTTTATGTTGGCAACATTTTGTAAATGTCACTTTATGTTTACGACATTAGACTGGCTATAGTTTTAGAAGCAATTTTTGAAATCCCCAAAATCCCCTTTTTAAAGGACCAGTTCAGTTATGAAGTCACTTTGAGGGGTTTACATGTTAGAAACCACCCATGAATGACCCCATTTTGGAAACTGCATACCTCAAATTATTCAAAACTGATTTTACAAACTTCACTAACCCTTTAGAAATGGAGAAAAATGGAGGTGAAATATCTCACTTTTTTTAAATCATTTTTTTCTGTAACACAGAAAGGATTAATAGCCAAACAAAGTTTAATATTTAATACCTTGATTCTGCAGTTTATAGAAACATCCCATATTTGGTTGTAAATTGAAGTATAGGTACACTGCATGGCTCACAAGGGAAGGTGCTGGAATGATTTTCATTTTCATGATGTTCCATGTTGCATTTAAAAATCCCCTGAGGCACCCCTACAGTAGAAACCCCCCCCCCCCCAAAAAAAAAAAACAAATTTTGAAAAATACATCCCCATGGAATTTTTAATGGGGTGCAGTGTGCACTTTGTCCCAACAGGCATTTTATAGAATTTAGAAACACTTGGAAGTGAAAATGAAAAATTATATATTTTACAAGAAAATGATTTAGGCCTAAACTTTTTCATTTTCACAAGGAATAACAAGAGAAAAAGCATGCAACAGTTTGTTACCCATTAGCTCCTAAATAGAGCAACACGCTATATGTGGTCATAAACTGCTGTATGGGCAAATGGTAGGACTCAGAAGGGATGGAGCACCATATGGTTTGTTGAGGGCAGATTTCACTGGAATACTGAGATACCCCTAATAATGGAATAATGGAAACCTCCCACATGGGACTCCATTTCATAAACTACACCCCTCCAAGGGGTATAGTGAGCACCTTGGCCCAATAGGTATTTCATAAAATTTAGAAACCCTTGGCTGTGAAAATGAAAAATTACATTTTTTACATGAAAGGGAAGTTATTCATTTTTAGAATGGATAACAGGAGAAAATCACCCCACAATCTGTTACTCATTTTACACCATATGTTTTTGTAATGTGTTGCATGGGCACACTGTAGTGCTCAGAAGGGAAGGGGTGCCATGTGCATTTGAGGTTTAGATTGGTGATTTATACAGTATTGACCGAAAACTGCTGAGGCTTTGAGGTTAAATAAAAAAAGAAACTCTAAGAAGTGACCCCATTTTAGAAACCACACCATTCACAGAATTTACCAAGCAGTGTAGTGAGCATTTGACTCAAAAACTAATTCACAGCATATGGTGCAAAGTGAAAATTGCAATTTCTCCACAAATATGCCATTTCAGTACCCAATATGTTGTGCCAAGCTGGTGTCAGTGTGAAAAGCAATCCCTCTTATTATATTGATGGGCTTCCTGGTTTTATAAACACCTTACATGTGGCCCTAATCCTTTGCCTGGACATACCATAGGGCTCAGGAGGAAAAGAGCACATGTGCATTTGAGGCCCAATATGGCAATTTATGCATCTTGTCCTGTAGAGGTAGAACTGTAGAAGCTCTGGGGTGAAATAATAAGTGAAACCCCCAAAAAGTGACCCTATATTGGAAACTACACTCCTCAAGATATTTATTAAGGGGTGGATTGAGCAGTTTGACCCACGGGTGTTTTGCAGAAATTAATGAGCGGGGGACTACGTATGCAAAATGAAAATTGCAAGATTTCCACAGATATGGCATTTCAATGCCCAATATTCTGTGCCCAGCTTTTACCATTTGAGACACACCACACATTTTAAATTATTAGGTGGATTCCACTGGATACTGAAATGCCATAAGTGTGGCTGTAAACTGTTGTTTGGATATGCTGCAGGATTCAAAACAGAAAGACTACCTTTTGGCTCTTGCAGCACAGGTTTTGATGGTTTGGTTTACGGGTGCCATGTTGCTATTGAAAAGCCTCTGGGGTAGTAGTGCAGCCACTTTCAAAGAACCATAAGTTTATTTTTCTCTCAATGGACCTCTGTGAGGGCCTATTTTTTGCAGGATGAGTTGCTATTGTCATTATTTCTATTTTGGAGTACATACAACTTTTTGATAACCTTTTATTTTGGTTTTTGGGAAGCAGGATAAAGAAATGGCAGCAATTCTGTCACTGCCTTTTAAGGTTTGTTATTGCAGTATAACCAAGCCAGGAAAATGACAGTTAGTTTTTTTTTTCACTTTTACACAAAGCAGTTTCGAAAAACAAATCTTGATTTTGGAAAATACATACAATGCAACAGCACACTGCTAACCAGATGAAGCACAAAATGCCATATAGATATGAAGTATTCTGGAGCTAATTCTATGCTTGTTTGGTAAATTAGAGATTCTTGGCAAATATATTTTGTACAAAATTATCTGGGCCCGTCCACCAAATTGTCCAGGTGATCTCTGTAGCACGGGAACCTAACATTATTTCCTACCTGTTATGTGCCAACTTTGGCTTCCGTATAATCAGGGGGTGTTTGGTTCCACATGCATGCTGGGTCCCTTCTGCCTTTTGCCATTTCTGGTGCTTCAAAGGCCTCCACTAATACAGGGATGCAGGTACCAAGCATGCATGCCGAGTCCACTCGGCTTTATAGTTACACTAATTAAAATCAGCCTATGGGGCAGACAGGGCTAGTCAGGAGTGCATGACCAAATGGAGTAGCCACACCTCCAGTACAAACTTACAAAGAAAAAAAGGGGATTTCAGTCAGCACATCCCAGTGCTCAGGTGCACGTTGCTATGGCTGATTGCACAAGGAAAGGAAAATACATACAATGCAACGGCACTTGATTTTGCGTCGCAATTTTCTGAAAGCCATACTGTATATTTTTTATTTTTTGTTTTTAATGTACTTATGTGGGGGCCTTGTTTTTTGCAGGATTAGGTTACATTTTCACTGGCTCCATTTTGGGGTACATTAACTTTTTGATCACTTGATATTGTGATTTTCATGAGATGAGGTGACCAAAAATGGCTGTTCTGGGACTGATTTTATTATTTTTTTACAGCATTCACCTGACTGGGTAGATCATGTGATATTTTTATAGTGCAAGACGTTATGGATGCGGCAATACCTAACATACTGTCTGCATCTGTAAGTCCATTCCATGGCCCCACAAAAAAAAGAATATGTCCTGTTCTTGTCTGTTTTGTGGACAAGGATAGGACATTTGTGAAACAGCGCAAAAAATGTTGACAGGCTCTTGGCCGTTATTCGTGTTTTGCTTATCCGCGATTTGTGGGTCTCAAATTAGCAATGGCTATGTGCATGAGCCCTTACACTGACAGTGTCCCTATAAGACCCAGTCTGGGGGCTGGGCCCCATATGTAGTTCTCCGTAGCTGGCAGGCCCAGGAGCCTTTGTAAGGCTTCCAGGTGCCATGATAACCATCAAGACCCTACCATCACAGAGCTGGGTCCTGATGGGGTAAGACAAGGAGTGGGAATACTCTGAAGACCCCTTAGATGGTGAAGTCTGCATTTTCACTGATTCCTGTGGATACAGCAGAGGCCCAGCTGCCTGATCAGTTTGCCGTACATGTACAGTGCTGGGCTTTTAGACACTGCCAGCAGTGTCATACATGTACGGCACAGTTGCCTACAGGTTAAGGGTCATTTGTGCAAAATATTTTTGACATTTTGTATTTTACACATCTCACTCCAGTTCATAAGCGGGAAGAAAAGTGGATGTGGCTAGCTATGTTAATCAGTTTCACTCCAGATCAGCTGAGACTTTTTAAAAAGTCACAAAAAAAATGTCATCTCACTCCAGTATGGGAACCCCAGGCATAAAGCCCAGTTATGGTATAAGACAAGCAGAACGAGAGGATCCTTGCAATCTAATTATTACCTTTAGACAGTTTCATCATTATCAGTAGTGTTGAGCGAAGTTCTTGAAAATTCGATTCAGCTGCTTCACCAAATTTTACAAAAAAATTGCCTTGTGATGAATTATTTTGTCACAAAGTGCATGTCTTTGTAAGTAGTGTGTGCAATAACACACCCAGTCTTTGTACCCCTCAGATGCCATGTTCATTGCTTATTGAGGAATCTGACATTAATATTATGGTCTATTATAAAAAATAAAATACAGGCATGCTTACCTCATCCTTTTGATTGCAAAGAGCCTGCCAACGCCATCTTGATTGAAAATCCAACGCAAAATCTTGTGTGGCGTGTTATAACATCATAATTTAATGGAAAATCGATTTGTTACCACGAAGCACCAGGAAATTCAGCTTCACAACCAATCAAATTTTCGCTAAAATTCAGATTCAGACATTTCGATTCACTCAACACTAATTATCAGTATCGGTAGTACTAGTGATTCCATTCCAGAATGAATAATCTTTATTATTATTTTCACATATTAAAATGTATTTCACAGAATGTTTGTATTGTGCATAGATTTTTTTAGTAACACTTTGCATAGCGATGTATTGCTTAATTAGACACCTTAAGGTTTTGTGATAACATTTTCAGTGAATAATTACTGTGCCTGTAGAAACCTGGGGCTGTGTTTCTGCATGTTGGAAAATGTAAGAACGTCAATTTAACTGCATAAAAAGGCAGCTTGGATGCTACAAAAAAGCGGGTCAGCTTTAGTTTCGGATTCTTTCATGGAATTTGCTAATTTATGGTCCAGCAAGCAGTTTTTAGTTTGACAATATGAAAATATCTTGTCTCTTTGGTAGAAATCAGAATGTTAGGGTTTATACAACTGTAGTACATAAATTATTAATGACAAAGTAGCGTGTGAATCATTGCTTTCATATTCTAATCATGTTCACCTTTTCCAGTTACCCTATTTAAATGAGATTAATTATGCAGAAGAAAAATTTCATCACGGAGGAGAGTAAACTCAATTAATAAAAAAACAACTGAACTAAAAATGATTTATATACTGTACATCAGAATCCACAGACCTCAATCAAATCTGTGGTTCAACTACATATATATTTATTCTGTAAAATAGGAAACAATTTACGTAAGTAAATGAAAACTTGACATGATATATATATATATATATATATATATATATACCATATTTTTCGCCCCATAAGATCGCATCTTGTCCCTGCATCTTATGGGGTTAATACTAATGAGCGCTTCGATTATGGAAGGACTCATTAGTATCGGGGGACCAGGAAGTAGTGAAGGCTCTGTACCCACCACTTCCTGGCCCTTGGCTGTCGGCTGTGCTGTGGCTGCACATCATGAGGGCGCTCTGTGTCCTCACACTGTGCTCGTCGGTTCACAGCACAGCCAGCGGCAGGAAGAGCAGGAGGATTGCTGGAGGGGAGGAGTGGTAGTGTCCTGAGCAGGAGAGGTATGTTTTTTGTTTATTTCATGTCATCTGAGGCTGGGGGCTGATCAAAAGAGGCATTGGGGCTGATATGACAGTAGACCAAACTCTTTTACAGTATCACTGTGCACATTAGGCTGAATGTCTGGAATACGGAAGGGTTCAAAACAAAAGACCTAGGGCTAGACCTTGTTTTCCCAGAGCCAGAATGTGGGTAGAATCAGCATCAGCTATCCAGCCAGAAGTAGTAGTAGGTCACAGTTCTCCCTGGCATTGGAAAGGCGCAACATTATCATTGAGGAAGAAAAGGATAAGATTGTGGATTTGATGGCTCACTCCTCCTCTCCGTCACAGCAGGATGACGTAGAAGTCACTTCTGAGTCTGACAATGTGGCTTGGAGCCAGTGGTTACAGCATTCCTCCTGCTCCTCCTCTTTGCCACCCAAGCCTTTGAGTACCGTCCTTTCTGTCTTCACTGCACCTTCCTAGCAACAAAGCCACAACACAACCTGTAGCAAATAGTCAATAGAATCTCCCTGTTAATGACTTGTGTGAGAGCAGTCAGCATTTGGACTGCCCTGAGGAGGAGATTCAGGAGATGGCAGAGGATCCCATGCATAACTGTAGCCACAGTATTGGTGGGTGGCAGTGGTAGTCAGAGTGGAAGTCAGGGCAAATACAAAGCAAGGAATCGACAGGGGAGAGGGCAAAGAGACCACCACCATAAAAATGGCAGGGAGGGTGAGCTGCTTGTGTGTTGGACCATACCTGGGATCCAGATCAGGGCACTGAGGAGGAGGAGGTAACATCTGATGAGGAAGGTGGTATCAGAAGCAGCAATAAATTAAAGAGCAAAGGTGACATATCGCCAGAACCTCCCAAAGAACTTCCAGTGCCAGATCTGCTTTGGAAACTGGTGATGCCACTCATACTGTGGGGAAAAGAACACAATGCAGCAGCACTCTGCAAACACAAATAATGTACAATAATCATTTTGGTGATAGTGCTACGCTTAATTTGCAAAATTGAGATTCTTGGCAAATCATTTTGTACAAAATTATTTGAGCCTGTCTGCCAGACGTCAGGGCGATCTCTTTAAGACGGGAACCTAACACTAATTCCTACCTGTTATGTGCCATAATGGCCACCATAAAATTCAGGGAGTGTTGGTTCCACATGCATGCCGAGTCCACTCTGCCTTTGCCATTTTTAGTGCCTTAAAGGCCTCCATTAAATTCAGGGATGCAGGTACCAACATGCATGCTGAGCCCACTCTATACCTCTCCTGGTGCCTCACAGCTTCCAATACATATACTGAAAGCAGGATACAGCTTTATAACTACTCTGATTAAAATCAGCCTATGGGGCAGACAGGCTTATCAGGAGTGCAAGACTGGTTGGAGTAGCCACACCTCCAGATCAGTACAACTGCAAAACAAGGGGGTCAGTCAGCACATCCAATGTGCAGGTGCACGCTGCCATGGCTAGAGACACAAAGGAAAAAAAAAGACAATACAGCAGCACTCTGCAAACACAAATAATGTACAATAATGCCATAGTCATAGAAAAAAATTCTGGTGCTAGTGCTACGCTTATTTTGCAAAATTGAGATTCTTGGCAAATCATTTTGTACAAAATTATTTGAGCCCGTCTGCCAGACGTCAAGGCGATCTCTTTAAGACAGGAACCTAACACTAATTCCTACTTGTTATGTGCCATAATGGCCACCATAAAATTCAGGGAGTGTTGGTTCCACATGCATGCTGGGTCCACTCTGCCTTTGCCATTTTTAGTGCCTTAAAAGCCTCCATTAAATCCAGGGATGCAGGTACCAACATGCATGCTGAGCTCACTTTATACCTTTCCTGGTGCCTCACAGCTTCCAATAGAGACAGACGGGCTCAAATAATTTTGTACAAAATGATTTGCCAAGAATCTCAATTTTGAAAAAAAGGCGTAGCACTAGCACCAGAACTTTTTCTATGACTATGGCATTATTGTACATTATTTGTGTTTGCATACCTCCTGATGAAGCGATAGGCGAAATACGTGTCGGGGTACAGCGTGCCACGGTCGGGTAACATGTATTTGGTTCACTTTGTATAACATTGAATATGAATTGTGAGCACTGGCACTTTAACTTGTATAATATGTATGTACATTGATTACTAGTGATAACTTCGTGTATGCCTCTGTGGACACGCTGTTTGGCTGTGTACAACGTATTTGGTCTGTCCACCATTATTATGTTGAACTATTATGTGTTTTATGTGCTTTTAAACGTAAATTAATAAAATTAATTATAGTTTTTCTCATACATGAGTACCGAGGGGTTTTGTTTTAGAGTTATATTATTTGTGTTTGCAGAGTGCTGCTGCATTGTGTTTTTTTTCCTTTGTGTCTCTAGCCATGGTAGCGTGCACTCATACTGTGGGTACATTAGGCCCAAAATGTGCCAAAGGTAAGCCAAGCTTGGCTGCTTCTAGATCTAGCTCTAATGGCATCACCCCATCCCATGGGGAAACAGAGGTGGCTGCCAGCTACTGCATCTAGAATTTCCTCCATCTCCCAGTCTCCCTTGCGGCAGCCAGGCCACATCCACGCACGAAGCACGGTGTCTTTCATATCACTCTCACCACTTTCTGCTTCTCCCGACTCCTCCTCTTCCACTCCAATCCATCTCCGTACAGCATTAAAATGCATGGGCTCCGCCAAAGTGAAATGGGTTGTCACCGGCGTCTCCCAAGACTTCGGTGAATGACTTCGGTGAATAACTTCGGCATTTGATTATTAAACTGGAAAACCTTTTTAAAATTATTTTCAAGTTGAAAAGCCAAATCCCAAAGTTATTCACTGAAATCCCACGAGACTTTGGTGATAACAAATTTGTCTCGGTGGAGCCCATACATTTTAATGTTGTAAGGAAACTGATCTCCGTACAGCATTAAAAATATATTTTGAGCTAAGTGACTTCGAATCTAGGATCTGAAGCTCACTTCACTCATCCCTAACTACTATTAATGCTACATGTCTGCCTCTACTACTATTACTAAGTAGTAATAGTAGTAGAGGCAGACATGTAGCATTAATAGTAGTTAGGGATGAGTGAAGTGAGCTTCAGATCCTAGATTCGAAGTCACTTAGCTCAAAATATATTTTTACAACAGCAGATCTACTACCTTGTATGTTCCATGCTATGCTGCTAGTGCTGCTACTACTGTTGCGGTCACATGCTGCCTTTACCTTACCCTTTCTACACTGTACTGCTGCTGCTCTCAGTTAAAAGGGAGAAATTTTTTAGGTTTGTTCAGAACTAGACATTTTTTTCTGCTACGATAAGGCATAATTTAAGGTTAATCATTTCCCCCCTTAGACATCTTTTTTCAAGGCTAAATAAGTTCAGTTCATTTAATCTTTGCTCATAACTAAGATCTTCCAGGCCCTTTATGAGTTTAGTGGCTCTCCTCTGGACCTTTTCTAACTCCAGGGCATCCTTTTTATGGACTGGTGCCCAGAACTGAACTGCGTATTCCAGTTGAGGCCGGACCAACGCTTTGTATAGTGGCAATATTACATCCCTGTCTCGCGAGTCCATACCTCTTTTAATACAAAACAGAATTCTGTTGGCCTTAGAGGCAGCTGACTGGAACTGCATGCTGTTATTTAGTCTATGATCTACTAATACACCCAGATCCTTCTCAACAAGTGACTCTCCCAGTGTTACTCCCTCTAGGACATATACTGCATGCAGATTATTCGCCCCCAAGTGTATAATTTTACATTTATCTATATTTTACCTCATTCGCCAAGTGGAGGCCCAAACAGTAAATTTGTCCAAGTCAGATTATAACTTATTAACATCTTCCATAGACTGTACGGTATTATAAAGTTTGGTGTCATCTGCAAAAATAGAACCAGTACTATGAATCCCATCCTCTATGTCATTAATGAATAAGTTAAATAATAGCGGACCCAGCACAGAACCTTGGGGAACACCACTTATAGCCGGGTACCATTCAGAGTAGGAATCATTGACCACAACTCTTTGGATACGATCATGAAGCCAGTTTTCAATCCAATTACAAATTATATTTTCTAAACCAATAGACCTCAATTTACCCATTAGTCGTCCAAAAAACGAAAAAACAAGAAGAAACAAGATAGAAGAAAAAATATGACCATAAAATATGTCCAAAAATATGTTAAAGAAAAAATATGTCAAAGAAAAAATATGTCAGAAAAAATATGTCAATAATAAATAGGAGAACATCACAAGAGGAAAACAATAGGAAGATCAGGTCATCATACTTACCGGGTGTCAATCATTCGCAGGAACATCTAAAAATGACAGGAACAATTAGAATAGGATACAAGAAATACCATCAAAATCAATAAAAATGATGAACATCAAAAATATCAAAAATATAAATAATAAAAATATAGGAATATTAAAAATACAGAAGTTAATACCTAAAATACGTTCTACAGCGATAGGATACACTCAGTTTAATCCTATGGAACCCGCATTTCACTCAATATAGGTATGAAAGGTATACTGAGAAATAGAATGACCACAATGATTAATTCACGGCTAATCCCATTTAATTCAACAGAGAGAGACTCTGTATTTTACAACACACAAATATATACAATTTTGATATATGTAATTTTGCAATTTTTGCTTTTATACATTTTTATGCTCTTATCAATTTATATCTGCTCTTATTTACTTATATACATATATGAATTTAGGCAATTATCTATGTAGTATGTATAATATATCCCACATAAGAGGGAACTTTATACATCTATCATACACAAAAATCCAGGCCAGGTCATAGAAATTTCCGGACAAGACCCTCCCCTTCAATTTCCTTTAAAAGACACAAGAATCAGAACGGACTCTCTAACCATTGAGAAAGGGGGCAGTCCAGACCCCCGAAACGCGTTTGGTACTCAGGAGGACCGTTACTACACACAATATAAACCCCTTATCTACAGAAAATTGCAAAAATCATCAAAGACACGCATCCTTGAACGTGATCCACACAATTGGAGCGACATAGATTTCCACGATCAATCCACAATACCAGCGGGACAAGCGCAAACAGAGCAAACAAACACCCAGGTGGGACGCCACGTGGGACGCCAGCCACACATCAAAAAGCGAGCGCTTGGACTCTGTTCGTGCGGCCAGATTGTGAGCACACAGCACGCTGGATTGAACATAGAGAGCAATCGCTGAAGTGGACAAAGCTGCTAGAAGGGGTAAAGTACCCATCTAATCGAGTGATGCGCATACAAAGTATGCAAATCTACACAAACTTGTAACTATATATCGATATAACTTTTCCTCAAAGATTCCAGTTAACCAAAGCAATACAACTTTATATGGTGACCTATCTAATGACATTTACTTTTACTTTTTAAAACTGCCATTTTTTCATTTTTCATTTTTTTTAGGGATGAACGAACTTTTGAAAAGTTCGGTTCGGTTCGGCTAACTTTCGTGAAATTCGGATTCGTACGAACCAAACCTAAAACGAACCTTGCTATAACGGCTGAATAATTGCAGCTACAATAGTGGGAGTCTGATAGGGTATAGTTTCGTTTAGTTGCAGTTGCTATTGCAATGAAAAAAGTGGAAAAAATCAAAGTGCAAAAATAGTCGTCGACAGCCAGGTCGACAACATTTGACAGCATTGAAGATGTCCGCTGGAGCAGTCCATGTCATGCCAGAGCACCAAAAACACACGGTAGATCGTGGCACCAGCCCAAGAATAGTCTGCGTTGAAGTCGATGCGGTCTCAGTGACATCACAGGTCAGAAGACAGACAGGCGTACCATTTAATTAGACTTTGTGCACCCCAGAACAGGTACACATTAGCCAAGGTGTAAGTGATTACACGGGACATAGGACACAAAGTGCAAGTTGGCAACACCGGCAGCATTGCCTTGGACCCAGTAGGGTGGAAAACAGACATTTGACAGTGGAACCACCAGCAGTAATAGTACTGTATTGGACCCAGTATGGTTGAGAACAGACAATTGACGGAGGAGGAGGCGGCAGCAATTTATAGCACCCAGGCCAGTATAGTTGAGAACAGACAATTGACGGAGGAGTAGGCGGCAGCAGCACTTGATAGCACCCTGGCCAGTATGGTTGAGAACAGACAATTGACGGAGGAGGAGGAGGAGGCAGCACTTGATAGCACCCAGGCCAGTATGGTTGAGAAGAGACAATTGACGGAGGAGGAGGCGGCAGCACTTGATAGCACCCAGGCCAGTATAGTTGAGAACAGACAATTGACGGAGGAGTAGGCGGCAGCAGCACTTGATAGCACCCTGGCCAGTATGGTTGAGAACAGACAAATTGACGGAGGAGGAGGAGGCAGCAGCACTTGATAGCACCCAGGCCAGTATGGTTGAGAACAGACAATTGACGGAGGAGGAGGCGGCAGAAGCACTTGATAGCACCCTGGCCAGTATGGTTGAGAACAGACAATTGACAGAGGAGGAGGAGGCAGCAGCACTTGATAGCACCCTGGCCAGTATGGTTGAGAACAGACAATTGACGGAGGAGGAGGCGGCAGCACTTGATAGCACCCAGGCCAGTATAGTTGAGAACAGACAATTGACAGAGGAGTAGGTGGCAGCACTTGATAGCACCCAGGCCAGTATAGTTGAGAACAGACAATTGACGGAGGAGTAGGCAGCAGCAGCACTTGATAGCACCCTGGCCAGTATGGTTGAGAACAGACAATTGACGGAGGAGGAGGAGGCAGCAGCACTTGATAGCACCCAGGCCAGTATGGTTGAGAACAGACAATTGACGGAGGAGGAGGCGGCAGAATCACTTGATAGCACCCAGGCCAGTATGGTTGAGAACACACAATTGACAGAGGAGGAGGAGGCAGCAGCACTTGATAACACCCTGGCCAGTATGGTTGAGAACAGACAATTGACAGAGGAGGAGGCGGCAGCACTTGATAGCACCCAGGCCAGTATAGTTGAGAACAGACAATTGACAGAGGAGTAGGTGGCAGCACTTGATAGCACCCAGGCCAGTATAGTTGAGAACAGACAATTGACGGAGGAGTAGGCGGCAGCACTTGATAGCACCCAGGCCAGTATAGTTGAGAACAGACAATTGACGGAGGAGTAGGCGGCAGCACTTGATAGCACCCAGGCCAGTATAGTTGAGAACAGACAATTGACGGAGGAGTAGGCGGCTGCACTTGATAGCACCCAGGCAAGTATGGTTGAGAACAGACAATTGACGGAGGAGGAGGAGGCAGCAGCACTTGACAGCACCCAGGCCAGTATGGTTGAGAAGAGACAATTGACGGAGCAGGGGGCGGCAGCACTTGATACCACCCAGGCCAGTATAGTTGAGAACAGACAATTGACGGAGGAGGAGGTGGCAGCACTTGATAGCACCCAGGCCAGTATAGTTGAGAAAAGACAATTGACGGAGGAGTAGGCGGCAGCACTTGATAGCACCCAGGCCACTATAGTTGAGAACAGACAATTGACGGAGGAGTAGGCGGCAGCAGCACTTGATAGCACCCTGGCCAGTATGGTTAAAAAACAGTCAATTGACGGAGGAGGAGGAGGCAGCAGCACTTGATAGCACCCAGGCCAGTATGGTTGAGAACAGACAATTGACGGAGGAGGAGGCGGCAGAAGTACTTGATAGCACCCTGGCCAGTATGGTTGAGAACAGACAATTGACAGAGGAGGAGGAGGCAGCAGCACTTGATAGCACCCTGGCCAGTATGGTTGAGAACAGACAATTGACAGAGGAGGAGGCGGCAGCACTTGATAGCACCCAGGCCAGTATAGTTGAGAACAGACAATTGACGGAGGAGTAGGCGGCAGCACTTGATAGCACCCAGGCCAGTATAGTTGAGAACAGACAATTGACGGAGGAGTAGGCGGCAGCACTTGATAGCACCCAGGCCAGTATGGTTGAGAACAGACAATTGACGGAGGAGGAGGCAGCAGCACTTGATAGCACCCAGGCCAGTATGGTTGAGAACAGACAATTGACGGAGGAGGAGGCGGCAGAGCACTTGATAGCACCCTGGCCAGTATGGTTGAGAACAGACAATTGACAGAGGAGGAGGAGGCAGCAGCACTTGATAGCACCCTGGCCAGTATGGTTGAGAACAGACAATTGACAGAGGAGGAGGCGGCAGCACTTGATAGCACCCAGGCCAGTATAGTTGGGAACAGACAATTGACAGAGGAGTAGGTGGCAGCACTTGATAGCACCCAGTCCAGTATAGTTGAGAACAGACAATTGACGGAGAGTAGGCGGCAGCACTTGATAGCACCCAGGCCAGTATAGTTGAGAACAGACAATTGGCGGAGGAGTAGGCGGCAGCACTTGATAGCACCCAGGCCAGTATAGTTGAGAACAGACAATTGACGGAGGAGTAGGCGGCAGCACTTGATAGCACCCAGGCCAGTATAGTTGAGAACAGACAATTGACGGAGGAGTAGGCGGCAGCACTTGATAGCACCCAGGCCAGTATAGTTGAGAACAGACAATTGACGGAGGAGTAGGCGGCAGCAGCACTTGATAGCACCCTGGCCAGTATGGTTGATAACAGACAATTGACGGAGGAGGAGGAGGCAGCAGCACTTGATAGCACCCAGGCCAGTATGGTTGAGAACAGACAATTGACGGAGGAAGAGGAGGCAGCAGCACTTGATAGCACCCAGGCCAGTATAGTTGAGAACAGACAATTGACAGAGGAGTAGGTGGCAGCACTTGATAGCACCTAGTCCAGTATAGTTGAGAACAGACAATTGACGGAGGAGTAGGCGGCAGCACTTGATAGCACCCAGGCCAGTATAGTTGAGAACAGACAATTGACGGAGGAGTAGGCGGCAGCACTTGATAGCACCCAGGCCAGTATAGTTGAGAACAGACAATTGACGAAGGAGTAGGCGGCAGCACTTGATAGCACCCAGGCCAGTATAGTTGAGAACAGACAATTGACGGAGGAGTAGGCGGCAGCAGCACTTGATAGCACCCTGGCCAGTATGGTTGAGAACAGACAATTGACGGAGGAGGAGGAGGCAGCAGCACTTGATAGCACCCAGGCCAGTATGGTTGAGAACAGACAATTGACGGAGGAGGAGGCGGCAGAGCACTTGATAGCACCCTGGCCAGTATAGTTGAGAACAGACAATTGACAGAGGAGGAGGAGGCAGCAGCACTTGATAACACCCAGGCCAGTATAGTTGAGAACAGACAATTGACAGAGGAGGAGGCGGCAGCACTTGATAGCACCCAGGCCAGTATAGTTGAGAACAGACAATTGACAGAGGAGTAGGCGGCAGCACTTGATAGCATCCAGGCCAGTATAGTTGAGAACAGACAATTGACGGAGGAGTAGGCGGCAGCACTTGATAGCACCCAGGCCAGTATAGTTGAGAACAGACAATTGACGGAGGAGTAGGCGGCAGCACTTGATAGCACCCAGGCCAGTATAGTTGAGAACAGACAATTGACGGAGGAGTAGGCGGCAGCACTTGATAGCACCCAGGCCAGTATGGTTGAGAACAGACAATTGACGGAGGAGGAGGAGGCAGCAGCACTTGATAGCACCCAGGCCAGTATGGTTGAGAAGAGACAATTGACGGAGGAGGAGGCAGCAGCACCTGATAGCACCCAGGCCAGTATAGTTGAGAACAGACAATTGACGGAGGAGGAGGCGGCAGCACTTGATAGCACCCAGGCCAGTATAGTTGAGAAAAGACAATTGACGGAGGAGTAGGCGGCAGCACTTGATAGCACCCAGGCCAGTATAGTTGAGAACAGACAATTGATGGAGGAGTAGGCGGCAGCAGCACTTGATAGCACCCTGGCCAGTATGGTTGAGAACAGACAATTGACGGAGGAGGCAGCAGCACTTGATAGCACCCTGGCCAGTGATGGTTGAGAACAGACAATTGACGGAGGAGGAGGCGGCAGAAGCACTTGATAGCACCCTGGCCAGTATGGTTGAGAAGCAGACAATTGACAGAGGAGGGAGGAGGCAGCAGCACTTGATAGCACCCTGGCCAGTATGATTGAGAACAGACAATTGACAGAGGAGGAGGCGGCAGCACTTGATGCACCCAGGCCAGTATAGTTGAACAGACATTGACGGAGGAGTAGGCGGGCAGCACTTGATAGCACCCAGGCCAGTATAGTTGAGAACAGACAATTGACGGAGGAGTAGGCGGCAGCACTTGATAGCACCCAGGCCAGTATAGTTGAGAACAGACAATTGACGGAGGAGTAGGCGGCAGCACTTGATAGCACCCAGGCCAGTATAGTTGAGAACAGACAATTGACGAAGGAGTAGGCGGCAGCACTTGATAGCACCCAGGCCAGTATAGTTGAGAACAGACAATTGACGGAGGAGGAGGCGGCAGCAGCACTTGATAGCACCCTGGCCAGTATGGTTGAGAACAGACAATTGACGGAGGAGAGGAGGCAGCAGCACTTGATAGCACCCAGGCCAGTATGGTTGAGAACAGACAATTGACGGAGGAGGAGGCGGCAGAAGCACTTGATAGCACCCTGGCCAGTATGGTTGAGAACAGACAATTGACAGAGGAGGAGGAGGCAGCAGCACTTGATAACACCCTGGCCAGTATGGTTGAGAACAGACAATTGACAGAGGAGGAGGAGGCAGCAGCACTTGATAACACCCTGGCCAGTATGGTTGAGAACAGACAATTGACAGAGGAGGAGGCGGCAGCACTTGATAGCACCCAGGCCAGTATAGTTGAGAACAGACAATTGACAGAGGAGTAGGTGGCAGCACTTGATAGCACCCAGGCCAGTATAGTTGAGAACAGACAATTGACGGAGGAGTAGGCGGCATCACTTGATAGCACCCAGGCCAGTATAGTTGAGAACAGACAATTGACGGAGGAGTAGGCGGCAGCACTTGATAGCACCCAGGCCAGTATAGTTGAGAACAGACAATTGACGGAGGAGTAGGCGGCAGCACTTGATAGCACCCAGGCCAGTATGGTTGAGAACAGACAATTGACGGAGGAGGAGGAGGCAGCAGCACTTGATAGCACCCAGGCCAGTATGGTTGAGAAGAGACAATTGACGGAGGAGGAGGCAGCAGCACCTGATAGCACCCAGGCCAGTATAGTTGAGAACAGACAATTGACGGAGGAGGAGGCGGCAGCACTTGATAGCACCCAGGCCAGTATGGTTGAGAACAGACAATTGACGGAGGAGGAGGCGGCAGAAGCACTTGGTAGCACCCTGGCCAGTATAGTTGAGAACAGACAATTGACAGAGGAGGAGGAGGCAGCAGCACTTGATAACACCCAGGCCAGTATAGTTGAGAACAGACAATTGACGGAGGAGGAGGCGGCAGCACTTGATAGCACCCAGGCCAGTATAGTTGAGAACAGACAATTGACAGAGGAGTAGGTGGCAGCACTTGATAGCATCCAGGCCAGTATAGTTGAGAACAGACAATTGACGGAGGAGTAGGCGGCAGCACTTGATAGCACCCAGGCCAGTATAGTTGAGAACAGACAATTGACGGAGGAGTAGCGGCAGCACTTGATAGCACCCAGGCCAGTATAGTTGAGAACAGACAATTGACGGAGGAGTAGGCGGCAGCACTTGATAGCACCCAGGCCAGTATGGTTGAGAACAGACAATTGACGGAGGAGGAGGAGGCAGCAGCACTTGATAGCACCCAGGCCAGTATGGTTGAGAAGAGACAATTGACGGAGGAGGAGGCAGCAGCACCTGATAGCACCCAGGCCAGTATAGTTGAGAACAGACAATTGACGGAGGAGGAGGCGGCAGCACTTGATAGCACCCAGGCCAGTATAGTTGAGAACAGACAATTGACGGAGGAGTAGGCGGCAGCACTTGATAGCACCCAGGCCAGTATGTTGAGAACAGACAATTGATGGAGGAGTAGGCGGCAGCAGCACTTGATAGCACCCAGGCCAGTATGGTTGAGAACAGACAATTGACGGAGGAGGAGGAGGCAGCAGCACTTGATAGCACCCTGGCCAGTATGGTTGAGAACAGACAATTGACGGAGGAGGAGGCGGCAGAAGCACTTGATAGCACCCTGGCCAGTATGGTTGAGAACAGACAATTGACAGAGGAGGAGGAGGCAGCAGCACTTGATAGCACCCTGGCCAGTATGATTGAGAACAGACAATTGACAGAGGAGGAGGCGGCAGCACTTGATAGCACCCAGGCCAGTATAGTTGAGAACAGACAATTGACGGAGGAGTAGGCGGCAGCACTTGATAGCACCCAGGCCAGTATAGTTGAGAACAGACAATTGACGGAGGAGTAGGCGGCAGCACTTGATAGCACCCAGGCCAGTATAGTGAGAACAGACAATTGACGGAGGAGTAGGCGGCAGCACTTGATAGCACCCAGGCCAGTATAGTTGAGAACAGACAATTGACGGAGGAGTAGGCGGCAGCACTTGATAGCACCCAGGCCAGTATAGTTGAGAACAGACAATTGACGGAGGAGTAGGCGGCAGCAGCACTTGATAGCACCCTGGCCAGTATGGTTGAGAACAGACAATTGATGGAGGAGGAGGAGGCAGCAGCACTTGATAGCACCCAGGCCAGTTATGGTTGAGAACAGACAATTGACGGAGGAGGAGGCGGCAGCAGCACTTGATAGCACCCAGGCCAGTATGGTTGAGAACAGACAATTGACGGAGAGGAGGAGGCAGCAGCACTTGATAGCACCCAGGCCAGTATGGTTGAGAACAGACAATTGACGGAGGAGGAGGCGGCAGCACTTGATAGCACCCAGGCCAGTATAGGTTGAGAACAGACAATTGACGGAGGAGGAGGCGGCAGCACTTGATAGCACCCAGGCCAGTATGGTTGAGAACAGACAATTGACGGAGGAGGAGGCGGCAGCACTTGATAGCACCCAGGCCAGTATAGGTTTGAGAACAGACAATTGACGGAGGAGGAGGCGGCAGCACTTGATAGCACCCAGGCCAGTATGGTTGAGAACAGACAATTGACGGAGGAGGAGGCGGCAGCACTTGATAGCACCCAGGCCAGTATGGTTGAGAACAGACAATTGACGGAGGAGGAGGAGGCAGCAGCACTTGATAGCACCCAGGCCAGTATGGTTGAGAACAGACAATTGACGGAGGAGGAGGCAGCAGCACTTGATAGCACCCAGGCCAGTATAGTTGAGAACAGACAATTGACGGAGGAGGAGGCGGCAGCACTTGATAGCACCCAGGCCAGTATAGTTGAGAACAGACAATTGACGGAGGAGTAGGCGCAGCACTTGATAGCACCCAGGCCAGTATAGTTGAGAACAGACAATTGACGGAGGAGTAGGCGGCAGCAGCACTTGATAGCACCCTGGCCAGTATGGTTGAGAACAGACAATTGACGGAGGAGGAGGAGGCAGCAGCACTTGATAGCACCCTGGCCAGTATGGTTGAGAACAGACAATTGACGGAGGAGGAGGCGGCAGAGCACTTGATAGCACCCTGGCCAGTATGGTTGAGAACAGACAATTGACAGGAGGAGGAGGCAGCAGCACTTGATAGCACCCTGGCCAGTATGGTTGAGAACAGACAATTGACGGAGGAGGAGGCGGCAGCACTTGATAGCACCCAGGCCAGTATGGTTGAGAAACAGACAATTGACGGAGGAGGAGGCGGCAGCACTTGATAGCACCCAGGCCAGTATGGTTGAGAACAGACAATTGACGGAGGAGGAGGCGGCAGCACTTGATAGCACCCAGGCCAGTATGGTTGAGAACAGACAATTGACGGAGGAGGAGGAGGCAGCAGCACTTGATAGCACCCAGGCCAGTATGGTTGAGAACAGACAATTGACGGAGGAGGAGGCGGCAGCACTTGATAGCACCCAGGCCAGTATAGTTGAGAACAGACAATTGACGGAGGAGGAGGCGGCAGCACTTGATAGCACCCAGGCCAGTATAGTTGAGAACAGACAATTGACGGAGGAGGAGTAGGCGCAGCACTTGATAGCACCCAGGCCAGTATAGGTTGAGAACAGACAATTGACGGAGGAGGAGGAGCAGCAGCACTTGATAGCACCCAGGCCAGTATGGTTGAGAACAGACAATTGACGGAGGAGGAGGAGGCAGCAGCACTTGATAGCACCCAGGCCAGTATGGTTGAGAACAGACAATTGACGGAGGAGGAGGCGGCAGCAGCACTTGATAGCACCCTGGCCAGTATGGTTGAGAACAGACAATTGACGGAGGAGGAGGAGGCAGCAGCACTTGATAGCACCCTGGCCAGTATGGTTGAGAACAGACAATTGACGGAGGAGGAGGCGGCAGCACTTGATAGCACCCAGGCCAGTATAGTTGAGAACAGACAATTGACGGAGGAGTAGGTGGCAGCACTTGATAGCACCCAGGCCAGTATAGTTGAGAACAGACAATTGACGGAGGAGTAGGCGGCAGCACTTGATAGCACCCAGGCCAGTATAGTTGAGAACAGACAATTGACGGAGGAGTAGGCGGCAGCAGCACTTGATAGCACCCTGGCCAGTATGGTTGATAACAGACAATTGACGGAGGAGGAGGCAGCAGCACTTGATAGCACCCAGGCCAGTATGGTTGAGAACAGACAATTGACGGAGGAAGAGGAGGCAGCAGCACTTGATAGCACCCTGGCCAGTATGGTTGAGAAGAGACAAGTTGAGGAGGCAGCTTCAGCAGCTCTTGATTGCACCCAGTATGTTTCCAAATAGACAATTGACGGTGGGGGCATTAGTAGGAGCAGTATTCTTTTGGACCCAGAAGGGCCTAGTACAGAGAACCGAAGTTGGAAGCTAAGAATATGCACTGTTGTAAAAATCAGTTTTTATACATGACAAAATGTTGATGTAGAGTTCAGCACAGGACAGTCAACGTTAAAAAAAACCCTGTAACATTACAGCTAGTCTAGTAGGATACGGATACTGTTAAATAGACAGCTAACCTCACCCACAGAATCCATGAGGTGAATAAAGGACATTTAAAAAGGCACAGATTCAAGAAGGTTTTTCGCCTGTTCCATTATCCAAAAATACGTGTCCAATTTTCATGAAATGGACACCTCACTGGCACTCGCTTTACAAATTGACGCAACTACTCTGGTGTCAAACCTGTTGAATCTGGGCCTATGGCTGTTGGCGAGACATATATATATATATCTTTGTTACACCAGTTTGATGTCCTAACCGAGTTCAGCGCCCAACCCAATGGATGTATGCTTTTGTGTTTTTTTAGTGCTGTCACCAGCTGACTTAAAGGCAACCTGTCATCTCGGAACCCCCCCTGAACTAGAGTAAGCGTTGTATAGTGTAAGTGATGCTGAATCCGAATATGTAAGCTTTATCTTCATACTCACTTCCATTCTGACGCTGTGCTCCCACAAACCTGCAGTAAAATGCACTCAGTGGACTCTTCTTTGAGTCCTTTCTATTATGTGAGTGAGCACTGGAGTCCACTGAGTGCATTTTACTGCAGGTTTGTGGGAGCACAGCGTCGGAATGGAAGTAAGTATGAAGATAAAACGTACATATTCGGATTCAGCATCACTTACACTATACAACACTTACTCTAGTTCAGGGGGTGTTTCAGAGATGACAGGTTCCCTTTAAAGGATAAGTCCGGGCAATTTATAAGTTTCTGGTTCAAGTAAGGGCACAGAAAGTTATTAATTGCCTGGACTTATCTTTTAAAGTGGGTAGGGGGAAAACCCCTGATGGGTATGGGAGTGACCTTCCCGCCCTCTCTTTGGTCACTCCCAAAAAACCTCACCCTATGGATACCTTCACATGTGGCTGCGGGTCTGCCCAGTAAAATCCACAGGGCATTTTTATACCGTTCACCAAACGGCATTCAGTACTATGGTGCCGTCCGGACATACGCAGTTCTGCACTGAACTGGGTATTTGCGTCCAGCCCCATAGTACTGAAGGTGGCATAAAATCAGCCAACGATGCGCTGTGGATTTTAGGCAGCAGAGAACCCAAAAAAAGCATCCCATTGTAAAGGCACCCGTAAATAAGGCAAGTTAACCTGCCTTTCAGCAACTGTTTGTTGCTGTAACTAACTGTGGAGGTTTTTATATCACAGTTGAAGGACAGCAGCCTCCGTGATATATACCCCATAGACAGCCTTATTCCACGCGTGACTGCATGAGAGGCGTGAAATCATTCGCACAGAGAAGAACCCCATCGGGATTTGCGGTGCGAGATTTTACTACTCTCATGATATAAACAAAATACCTCAAGAACAGTTAGTACTCGCTCACAAAACGGTGAGTAGTGTTCCTTGGCACGGGTGCCAGGGATAGAACCCCACGGCTATAGTTCACAAAAGGTGAAATCCCCACTTTGTGAAGCATAGTCGTGGGGATTATTTTAGGGATGGTACTGTTCTTGGGGTATGGGTTGGACGGTGCACCGGTGTGAGGCATTAAGCTGGTGTGGAGATGTTAAATGGCCAACACACCATGGGCATTAAATTTGGAGATGGGGTTCTGTTTATTTAAATGTATCCGAATTAAGTAGGGAATTTTTAAGGTGATTTTGTTTCATTTGGGGTCTAAGGGGGGAACATTACTTAATAAGTTAAATTACGGATTTTTACGTTGGGCACATATTTGGGATATTAAGGTCAGTTTCTTGGACACATGCAAGACGGGTGACTGATGACTTAGTCATTCACATCAGGCAGGGGGGTGGTATAATCCGATGTAATCCAGGCACGATTTATCTTTAGAAAAGTCAGCATGTCAACACTGTGGCAAGAGAGCCTCGTTCTTTGCGGTGTTATGATGTTACCCGCCACACTGAACACCCTCTCTGACGCAACACTACTGGCTGGGCAGGACAGCAGAGCCAAAGAAAACTCTGCCAGTTGAGGCCAAATGTCAAGTTTCTCTGCCCAGTACTGCACGGGGTCGGTGACACTTTGGGGCAGGGTACAATCCAGGTAGGCAGTGACCTGGTGGGTGAGCTCATGCTGGTCCACGCCATGAGTCCGGTGTTGTGTCCCCTCTTCAGCAGCTGGCTGCATGAAATCGCTCATCAGCGACTGGAGGCTGTAGCGACTTCTCACGCCTCCACTAGTGGTGGTGGTAGTGGAGCGCGCTGGTTCCCCCCGAGCGGATGTTGTCTGGGAACCTGGCTGGTCTCGCTGGTAAGTTGAGACCAACTGACTGGTGAGTAGGTCCCGGTAGTACCCCAGTTTTGCCTCCCTC
>ONZH01011956.1:0-57522 GCA_900303285.1 Rhinella marina
CCACTAGGGTTGCCATTGCGCACTCCTTTTACACTGTCATCAGCTGAGCTGATTCCACATAGACTTCTACAGAACCTGTTCTATTAAATACTTATACAAGTAGAGCCCCCCCCTGACAGAGTTGAGATGGTGTCAGCTGTAAGTTTGTGTTGACGTCACTGATTATTTTGCCCTTCCTCTAATCCTTCAGAACAATAACCCCCAAAAAACAGATCCTGTCTGTTGAGCATCTGCCTTCACTCGATCAGCATTTGGTCAGTAATCCATCAGTATTGCTAAAGCCAAAAAAACAGGAGTAGATCCAAAACAGAGATGACAAGTGAATGGAATATTTGCATGTCTTCTGTGCAAATATTCCATTCCTGCTTTTGGCTACCAAATCATAAGCCAATTCTGATGCAAAATAGGAACCATGTCATACAGGCCTTGTAGCAGCTACACATACAGGACCCCTTGTGCATCTCATTTTTCCTTCCTTCTGACAGATCAGAAGAAGGGTCAAATAAATTATGTCAACCAGGCCAAAAAGACAAAATAATGCCCCAGTCATGGAGTGAGAAGGATGGGAACAGCATGAGAAGTCCACAGAGTGGCCCAATGACAGATTGCTGAGATGGCAGCAGCGTGAGGAGACCACAGAGTTGCCCAGTGACATAGTGGTGAAGTGGCAGCAGCGTGAGGAGACCACAGAGTGGCCGAGTGACAGAGTGTTGAGGTAGCAGCAGCATGAGAAGACCACAGAATGGTGATGTGTCAGAAGCATGAGGAGACCACAGAGTGGTGATGTTGCAGAAGCATGAGGAGACCACAGAGTGGCCCAGTGACATAGTGGTGAGGTGGCAGCAGCATAAGTAGACCACAGAGTGGCCCAGTGACATAGTGGTGAGGTGGCAGAAGCATGAGGAGACCACAGAGTGGCCCAGTGACATAGTGGTGAGGTGGCAGCAGCATAAGTAGACCACCGAGTGGCCCAGTGACATAGTGTTGAGGTAGCAGCAGCATGAGAAGACCACAGAGTGGTTATGTGGCAGCAGCATGAGGAGACAACTGGGTGGTGAGGTGGCAGCAGCATGAGGAGACCACATAGTGGCCCAGTGAGAGTTGAGGTAGCAGAAGCATGAGGAGACCACAGAGTGGTAATGTGGCAGTAGCATGAGGAGACCACAGAGTGGTGATGTGGCAGCAGCATGAGGAGACCACAGAGTGGGGAGGTGGCAGCAGCATGATGAAACCACAGAGTGGCCCAGTGACAGAGTGTTTCGGTAGGGCCCAATACCAGCCGAAGATGGTGGGTGGCAGTAGGAGCACCTGGCAGCAGGTGTGGCATCAGACAGGTGGCAGCATCAGAATAGTAGCTGAAGCAAGTAGCCAGAAGAAACAGGTCTCTTTTGACAACGTTTAGGTGTGGCACCATGGATGATCTAGTCTGATGCATCAGGCACTGGTGTTTGAAAATCCTGGCTGATCCACTCCTGATTGATCTTCACAAAGGTCACTCCACATTTTGGGTGGACAGGCGAGTTCTCCTTGGGGTAACTATGTCCCCCGCTGCACCAAACACCCACTCTGATGCCACACTGCTCGCCGGCAGGAGATCTGCGATGTGGGGTGGCAGGGTATACTCCAAGTATGCAACAACCTGCTGAATCAGATTCTGCTCTACGTCTAGCTGCTGCTGCTGGTGAGTAGTTTGTTCAGTAGGCAGGAGAAAAAAACTGCTCAACAGCGACTCTAGATCACTGATGAACCTGGTACTGCTCCTGCACCCCACAGCAGCCATGGCAGTGGAACATGAGCATAGAGGGACCCCCCTGTCAGACCTGCGTGAGGATGGGCGATGGTGCACATAGGCAGCAGCCAACTGACTACATAGGATATAAACAAAGGACAGAAAACTGAGTTTTAAAAAAGCTAAAAATATACTTTATTAAATACATACCTAAATATAAAAACTAGAGCTGAAACACATCACGTGCTAAAGTGCGGTACACTCCTGAGAAATATTTATACAATTATATTCTCAATATATGGTCATATATGACCATATATGGTCATAGTGAAGTGATAACTCAATTACAGCAAGCAAGGAGCTTATGCACAAAGTAATAACATTCCCCTCAAAGAGAAAAGAGAAACAATCACCTCAGGAGTACCGCACACCCCAAAGCGCATTTCGGCAGGACCTTCTTAGAGGGGTGCGGCTCTCCTTGGCAATGTGTTCATATTTAAGCCACAAATGGGCCAATCCACAGTTAGGCATAATTAAGAATAAAATATTTACAGCTGGGGTAAGTGTGAGAAGCAAACACAGGGGGGCGGTGAATCGCATTTCCGGTCCGCCACTGGCAGTGTAGGATTGCGTAGGTGACCACGTGATGGCTAGTCACGCGGCCACTACAAAACCCGGCAGTAAGGGGCGGATATCGCGGTCACGTGATGGCCAGTCACGTGATCGCAGGACTTCCCCAGCAGCACAAGATGACAAATAATCACATGACCGCACATAGTAACACAACAAAAATACAGCGGCAAATACAGGATGTGTAGAGCGTGACATAAGATAAATTAGCGATGACATAAAGGGATGTCACAAAATGGACTAGAAGGTGATAAAGTGCAAGTGTAGAAAAAACATGATACAATGTTGAATAAATAAGTATATGAATAAAGAATAGCATGATTAAAAAATGTGAAATGCATGATAAAAAAAATATAAGAAAAATATATAATAATACAGCAACCCTTAAAGAGGCTCTGTCACCACTTTGCAACCTATGTATTTATATACATGGGCATGTAGGTGTTGTAATCCTCTCCCCAGACATACCTTCAAATTGCAGAGCCAAACAGCGATTCTTCCAGAAAAAGAACTTTTATAAATATGTAAATGAGGCTTTGTAGCCCGGGAGACGTACTCTTTCAGTCTGAGCACTGCTTCATCAAAGCCCTCCAGGCTCCAAAACCCGCCCTGCAGCCTTTATCCCCGCCTCTCCTGTCTCTGATGGACAGCGCTGGACCCTTCTAGTGCCGGCGCATGCGCTGTACGCTTGCAGTGCCGAACACTGCAAGCGCGTTCAGTGTATTGCGTATGTGTTCAATGTATTGCGTATGCTCCGCTCAGCTGATCTTCCAAACGCGCCGTCACTTCCGGGTTCACAGAAGTGATGGCGCGTACGCAATACATTGAACGCGCCTGCAGTGTTCGGCACTGCAAGCGTACAACGCATGTGCCGGCGCGAGATTTCAGCGCTAGACCGAAGGGTCTAGCGCTGTCCATCAGAGACAGGAGGGGCTGGGATAAAGGCTGCAAGGCGGGCTTTGGAGCCGGGAGGGCGTTGATGAAGCAGTGCTCAGACTGAAAGAGCACGCCTCTTGGTGCTCTGAAGCCTCATTTACATATTTATAAAAGTTCTTTTCTGGAAGAATCGCTGCTTGGCTCTGCAATTGGAAGGTATGTCTGGGGAGAGGATTACAACACCTACAGTACAGACGAAAAGTTTGGACACACCTTCTCATTCAAAGAGTTTTCTGTATTTTCATGACTATGAAAATTGTAGATTCACACTGAAGGCATCAAAACTATGAATTAACACATGTGAAATTATATACTTAACAAAAAAGTGTGAAACAACTGTAAATATGTCTTATATTCTAGGTTCTTCAAAGTAGCCACCTTTTGCTTTGATTACTGCTTTGCACACTCTTGGCATTCTCTTGATGAGTTTCAAGACGTAGTCACCTGAAATGGTATTCCAACAGTCTTGAAGGAGTTCCCAGAGATGCTTAGCACTTGTTGGCCCTTTTGCCTTCACTCTGCGGTCCAACTCACCCCAAACCATCTCGATTGGGTTCATGTCTGGTGACTCTAGAGGCCAGGTCATCTGGCGCAGCTCCCCATCACACTCTCCTTCTTGGTCAAGAAGTGTGCAAAGCAGTATTCAAAGCAAAAGGTGGTTACTTTGAAGAACCTAGAATATAAGACATATTTACAGTTGTTTACACTTTTTTGTTGTGTATAATTCCACATGTGTTAATTCATAGTTTTGATGCCTTCAGTGTGAATCTACAATTTTCATAGTCATGAAAATACAGAAAACTCTTTGAATGAGAAGGTGTGTTCAAACGTTTGGTCTGTACTGTACATGTGGACAATATACCCTGTTTCCCCGAAAATATGACCTACCCCGATAATAAGCCCTAGTGCTATTTTGCCCTGTTTTTGGAATAGGCTTAAAATATAAGCCCTACTCCAAAAATAAGCCCTAGGTACATTGAGGATACACTGAGAATAGGGTTACGGTCCGAGCCCGGGGGATGGGGGGGGTGGGAGCCCTGCAAGTGATTTTAATGGCCAGTCAGGGCCTCTCTGCTGGTGACGCTACCTGCGCAATGCTGCGTACTGTAGTACGCAGCGCTGCGCAGCTAGTTAGCTATATACACACCTATACCCATACCCTATCCGGCATCTCGCGGGATCACGCTGGTTGACGAGATGACACAGGACACGGCGGATGACAGGATTGGAAGAGAAGAAGAAATCCGGAGCGGAGTGTAGGTAAGCATATTTTTTGTCTGTGTGTGCACAGGGGCCCGGGGAAAAAAAAAAATGAAATACTGGAATATATTCAGAGGGGCCAAAAATGACATATATGTTCAGTGCGGGTAAAAATAAGACCTACCCCAATAATAAGCCCTAACCCTTTTTCTGGAGAGAAAAAAGAAATAAGACCTTGTCTTATTTTCGGGGAAACATGGTAATCCTGAGAGAAACGTGTGTGTGTGTGGAGCTGAAGAAGAATGATCCAGAGTCTGCAAAGTTTACTAGTGTGAAGCGGCCACTGACCATCATAGTCATGAAAATACAGAAAACTCTTTGAATGAGAAGGTGTGTCCAAACATTTGGTCTGTACTGTACATGCCTATGTATATAAATACATAGGTTGCAAAGTGACAGAGCCTCTTTAAATCAATGTGAAAAATGTAAAAAGCAAAATATATTAAATGCCATGATCAATGTGAACACATAAAAAGTGCAATTTATAATAATAATAAATAAAAAAAAGCAGTGAACCATACATGATGAGACACTCCAATAGTGTAGTGACATCAATATAATTCATAAAAAATAATAACCCATTGAAGTGTAAAAAAAAAAAAAAAAACCCTTTTATAGTCCAAAAAATTCCTTCTTTTCATCTCTTTTTTTCTTTTTTCCTTCCTTTAACTTCCCTTTCTGATAAGGAGTAAGAACCCGAAAAGCCACATCGCATTCAAGATGCTCCTATACACAAAGATGATATAACTGCAGAAAATAGAAAGATTGCAATTAAAAACACATGAACACCAAATAAAATAATAAAACCACAATTACATTCAGAGGAATGGGGCAAAACTCAAAACATCATTTTGGGTTGCAACGTATCCAGGATCCATTTTGTCTCCCGTTGGGCCAGCAACTACATAGTGTTCCCACCCCGCATGCCCCGATCTATATAGTCAATGCCCCGAACTCTTAAAAGGGAGGGGTCTCCCCCATGGCATACCTTGAAATGTTTGGGAATAGGTTTAAGGTTGACCAAATCTTCATTCTCCTTAGCTTTGATTATATCACGTATGTGTTCATGAACACGTGTCTTAAGCTCCCTGGTGGTTAAACCCACATAATAAATAATAAACCACGGCTTTAGTAGAGCAGGAAATATGATGGAGAATTTGATATGTGTTAATGGAGGAAGAGTCTATAAAAACAGTGGCTTGTACAATGTTAGGACATGCAACGCACTTCCCACAGGGAAAACACCCCCGTCTTGGTCCTCTTGATCCAAAAAATGTACCCATTTTTTCAGGTTGATAATACGATTTAACCAAAAAATCATTTAGATTCTTTGATCTCCTAGCTATTAAGGCTGGAGATGGAGTCAAAAATTTCTCCAAAATAGGGTCAGCAGTCAATATAGGCCAAAACCTGTCAAGCAGACAACGCATATTTTCCCATTGGGAATGGTAATTGGACCAAACTTATACGGGTGTCTGGCTTTATTGTAAGCCCTTTTAATAGAGCGCCAACTGTAACCCCTCTCAAGGAAGCGTTTTTTTAGTATGTCCGCCTGATATTCAAAATCGCCATCATTGGAACAAATCCACCTAATTCTAATAAATTGGCCGATTGGAATCCCTCTAATAGTTGAGTGAGGATGAGAGGATGTCACATGCAATAATGCATTCACAGAAGTTTCCTTCCGATACACATTTGTTTGTAAGAATCCAAGAGTGTCCCGTCTTATTGTAACGTCCAAGAAATCGATTTTCTGTGGATCGAAATTGAAAGTCAAATGAATATTAAATTCATTATCATCCAAATCCTTGATAAAATGGAGAGTTTCGGAAGTCCCATGCCAGATCAAAAAGACATCATCGATGTACCGGGTCCAAAAAATGACCCCATCCATCGACGCATCCCGATTTGACATGAACAGCTCCCTCTCCCACAGCCCCAGAAACAAATTAACATATGAGGGTACAAAAGCCGCCCTCATAGCCATCCCCTGGAGCTGCAGGTAGAAGGAGCCATTAAAAGTAAAAAAAATTTGTGTTAAAGCAAAACTCAACAAGTCAATCAAGAATTGTGACATGTCGTGGTCATCATCACTCATCGATAAAAAATATGAGGAGCCGTAATTCCATCCTCATGTTTGATGTTGGTATATAGCGATTCGATGTCACAAGTGACCAACAACATGTCACTATCTACATGAATACCATCAATTTTTTGGAGATAATCCGCAGTGTCACAGGTATAGGATGGTAAACATTCCACTAATGGCTTCAATTTGTAATCCAGGAATTTACATGCATTCTCAAAAAGGTTTCCACAACCAGATATTATGGGCCTACTTGGTGGTTTTTCCACATTTTTGTGTATCTTAGGCAGTAGATACAAAGTTGATATCTTCGGATTCTTCACAATTAATGCATCATGTAGTTGTTTCAAAATAACACCTTCTTCCTTGGCCCCCTTCAAAGGGTCCAAAAACAATTTGCTGTAAGAGGAGAGAGGATTGTAGGTGAGTTTACGGTAACAGGTGGAATTCTTTAAATTACGGTATGCTTCGGATTCATACATTTTCCTGGGCCAAATGACCACATTGCCCTCCTTGTCCGCCTGTTTAAATACTACATCCTTCAAAGATAGTAATTTCTTCAAACTACGGCACTGGTCAGGTGTTAAGTAATCATTAATCTTCCTTTTGACATCTTCAAAAATTCTTTTGTTACCAGCTTCACAAAAAGATCTACAGACGGACAAGGAGGGAAACTTTTCAGACCATTTTTAAAGGAACCTTACCTGATTCATCTGCTTGTTGTTCTTGTAATAGGCACTCCAGAACCTTCAAAGCATCCCTCTCGATGGAGGTATCAAAATATCTTCATCAGAAGATTTATAAAACCATTTTTTAAAAATCAAAGACCGTCCAAAAAGATGAAGATCCTTTACGGCTGTGAAAATATTAAAGGGGGCACAAGGAGAAAAAGTAAATCCCTTTTGCAACACTGAGACGTCCGTATCCGACAATTGATGTACAGATAAATTGATTACCTTCAATTTGCTACTATCCTGTTGCTCATCAGACTGCACATCTTGTCTTCTCTTGTTCGGTTGTCCTCTATGGTCCCACCTTCGCTTGTTTTTTCCTCTCTATCTTGTTACCATGCCTAAATTATTATGGCTGCCAACATAACTGTCAGCGTCAATCACTGCTGACAATGAGGAAGTAGATGGTGTACGGTTAAGTGTACTAGTTGGTTGTGTGCGTCTTTTTTAGATTGCACATCATTTAAATCCCTATGGAAAGTTTTCGTTTTTAAGGTTTGAATATCCTTTTCCCAAGTCTCAAATTGTAGGTTCAATCCTTGATTATAAGAGGAATATTGTTCACTCGTCATTATCTCTTTTAGCTGATTTTGTGTTGTCTCAATATCTTTATCCAATGCTGAAAGCATATTGGAATTTAGGTCTACCAAAAAGTTCCATAAATCGCAAGGAACTACTAGTGCAAATCTCCTCCCATTTTTCTATAAAGGCCAGGAAAGACCTGGATACACAGCCCTCTCGGGAAGAGTTTCCTCTGTATATAATTTTGCAGAAAAGCTCTAGTCCACCATGTTTTTAATCTACGGTGAAGTTGTGATTTCAATGTGTTCTGTAGTTCACCCACATTCCTCTGAACATTAAAATCAACCAGTGAGTTTTCATCTCTAAATACTTCAGCAAGGTGAGATTGTCAGGTACGTTCTCTTGCCTTGAAATCCATGGGGTCGGTAATTATTATAATTATTATTATTATTTGCACTTTTTATGTGTTTACATTGATCATGGTATTTAATATATTTTGTTTTTTACATTTTTCAAATGTTTTCATTTTTTACGTTGATTTAAGGGGTGTTGTATTATTATATATTTTTCTTTATATTTTTTATCATGCATTTCACATTTTTTAATCATGCTATTCTTTATTCATATACTTATTTATTCAACATTGTATCATGTTTTTTCTACACTTGCACTTTATCACCTTCTAGTCCATTTTGTGACATCCCTTTGTGTCATCGCTAATTTATCTTATGTCGCTCTCTACACATCCTGTATTTGCTGCTGTATTTTTGTTGTGTTACTATGTGCGGTCATGTGACTATTTGTCACGTGACCGCGCTGCGCATCTTGTGTTGCTGGGCGATGCTGCGGCCATCACGTGACTGCGATATCCGCCCCTTACTGCCGGGTTGTGTAGTGGCCGCGTGACTGGCCATCACGTGGTCACCTACGCAGTCCTACGCTGCCAGTGGTGGACCGGAAATGCGATTCGCCACCCGCCTGTGTTTGCTTCTCACACTTACCCTAGCTGTAAATACTTTATTCTTAATTATGCCTAACTGTGGATTGGTCCGTTTGGAGCTTAAATATGAGCACATTGCCAAGGAGAGCCGCACCCCTGTAAGATGGTCCAGCCGAAATGCGCGTCGGGGTGTGCGGTCCTCCTGAGGTGATTGTTTCCTATATGGGTATGATGTTTCTCTGATTTGTTTGCTACTTTTCTCTTTGAGGGGAGTGTTATTACTTTGTGCATAAGCTCCTTGCTTGCTGTAATTGAGTTATCACTTCACTATGACCATATAGTCTAAGTGATATATATTGAATACTGCTTTTCCCCCTATATCGAGAATATAATTGTATAAATATCCCTCAGGAGTGTACCACACTTTAGCACTGTGTTTCATCTCTAGTTTTTATATTTATGTATGTATTTAATAAAGTATATTTTTAGCCTTTTTGAAACTCAGTTTTCTGTCCTTTGTTTATATTCGCTGCCTCTGAGTCGGCTATGTTGAGGGGTTTCACATATGTGGCCTATTACTTTATTTAGGTTATGACCGATGTTTGTTTGTAACCTATTGTATCTAATGACTACATAAGATGTCTCGATAGTAGTTCAGTTTGTTCTCCCTCTCAGCGGGTGTAAAAAAGGCCCCCATTTTGGACCGCTAGCGAGGGATTAACATGGTGGAGAGACAGTAGTCATCCCTCTGCCGAATAGTGACAATTCGGCTGTCACTACGTAAACAACTGAGCATGCGTCAGGCATTTGCACAAGTGAGTTGGAGAGACTCCCTGCCTCCATCTCCACTGCATACTGTTACGGTGTCTGGGTCATCTGCCTTGTCATTGACAAAGACATTAGCCATGCCAACTAAGCGTCGTGTCAGAGGAACCCACCGACCCAATTGCGACAAAGTCGAAGACCGAGTCAACCATTCAAGCACCTCTGGGTTGCTAGTCAAGACACGACTTCTAGATGACACCAGGAGCTCAGGCCTCTCGTTGCGACTCCTGAAGGGCCTGTCACCTGTCTGTCTGACATACTGTATCATAAAAGAATGAAATTAAAATTAAAATAATACTGTAGTACAATGTAACTTCACCACAGTACGGCAATTAAGACATATTTTTTCCGATTAATAAAACCCCCCCAAAAAAATAAAAATAAAAATTCATAGCAGAACGGCTAATAGGACGTAGGTTTAATTCCTTTCAATGCACCCCATAAATGGCTGTAGTACAATGTAACTTCACCACAGAATGGCAATTGAGACGTATTCTTTTTCCTATTAATACACCCCAAAAAAAGACAATCACAATTCACCGCAGAATGGCTAATGAGATGTACATATATTTCCTTTTAATACACCCCGTAAATCGCTATAGTACAATGTAACTTCGCCGCTGAACAGCAATTAAGACATATTATTTTTCCTATTAATATACCCCAAAAAAAGAAAAAAAATTCCCCGCAGAATGGCTAATGGGACACAGCGCCGTTTCTACGACCGGGCGGGGGGTGTGACCGCACGTGGCGCATGTTTCAAGGAAGAAGAGGGGGGCGCAACGGGCACGAGTATTAGAGGTGACAAAATGGAATGTTCAGAAAGTGAGGAGGATGATGGAAAAGTAGGAAACTAAAATGTCTGTTTGTCAAACTCTGCAGAGAGAAGAGATGGCTGAAAGAAATCATCATGGTGGTCTGGTCTGACAGGAGAAGATGAGGAAAGAGAACATCTACATCAGAGAGGAGATGTCACTAGATGTAAGAGGTACATATGTGGAGCTGTATGTCCCTGTATGAGTGCTAGCTTCTCTGCTCTGTTTACCTGATCACCACTGCAAATACTGCGGTGAGCAGGTGAACAGAAAAGAGAAAACATCATTTCATTTTTCACCTCAGGCAGCAGAAAAGCTAGAATCGGCCCTGCTGGTAGTTATACCCCTGTAGCATAGTGTGCAGGGTGGCGGGGGGCTGTAGATAGTGTGCAGGGTGGCGGGGGGGCTGTAGCATAGTGTGCAGGGTGGCGGGGGGGGGGCTGTAGCGTAGTGTGCAGGGTGGCGGGGGGCTGTGCATACTATGCAAAATTGTTTACGTCAGTGTTATTTGATTGAGAAGGGGGGCGCTTTTTTAATGTTCGCCCTGTTGGTAAAATTCCCTAGAAACTGCCCTGATGGGACATTTGTATATTTCCTTTTAATACACCACGTAAATGGCTGTAATACAATGTAACTTCACCACTGAATGGCAATAGAGACATATTTTTTCCGATTAATAAACTCCCCCCCCCAAAAAAAAGAATAACAATCACAATTCACCACAAAACTGCTAATAGGACATAGGTTTATTTCCTTTTTATACACCCCGTAAATGGCTGTAGTACAATGTAACTTCACCACAGAATGGCAATTAAGACGTATTCTTTTTTCCTATTAATACACCCCAAAAAAAGAAATATGACACACATTTCACCTCAGAACTGCTAATGGGATGTACGTAGGTTTATTTCCTTTCCATACAAATTCCTTTCCAAATGGCTGTAGTACAATGGAACTTCACTGCAGAATGGCAATTAAGACATATTCTTTTTCCTATTAATACACCCCCAAAAAAAGAAATATAACAATCACAATTCACCTATTAATAAATCCCCCCCCCCAAAAAAAAAATAAAAAATTTTAATAATTCACCGGCTACTAACGGCTACTAGGACAGAGGTATATTTCCTGTTAATACACCCCGTAAGTAAATGTAGTACAATGTAACTTCCAGTGGCATAACTACAATTGACTGGGCCCCACAGCAAATTTTTGAACGCCGCCCCCACCTCCCCAGCAACTTTTTTGCCACCCCCAACGTGCGTGCAACCTCCTCTCCTGTGGCTAGTCAAGATTGAGCACTCATCCATTTCCTACAGTGTCACTGTATATAATGTCATTGTATAATACTGCTGAGGGGGCCCCAACAATAAAATCTTTTAGTCTTCCTCCTGATGGGGCCCTTTGTGGGTCTGGGCCCCAAAGCAGCCGATTCCCTTGCTTCCCCTATAGTTACGCCCCTGGTAACTTCACTACAGAATGGCAATTAAGACGTATTCTTTTTACTATTATGACAATAGTAAATATTATGACATATATTTTTTCCTTTTTTTTCCTCACCACCCAAAAATTGTATAACAATATAAAATCAATACAGAACGGCTAATAGGACTTACGTATCTTTCCTATTAATACACCCCGTAAATGTCTGTATCACAAGCAAGGTTTCCTGGAATTACTGATGTATCATATAAAAGCAGCAGTAGAACTGCAATGTGGATCCCCAATTAGTGCAGCAAGGTGTAATAGTAATCTCTCCTATTACCCAGGCTGTACACTCCCCTATTGCACCCTGTTCTTTTAAAGTGTAGATGATGCCTCCCTATCCTTTCCCTACACCTTGAATAATCTTTCCCTGAACTTGTAAATAATTTTTCAGCACTATAAAGTCCTTCCTAGTACTGTCTCTAGCGCCTGCTAACGTCTATCCCTACACTAATCACACTGGAAAATAGCAGAATCCAAGATGGCTGAGGGTATTTATAGGGCTGTGACATCACAGGGGCTGGCTGCTGATTGGCTGCATGCATGGCATTGTGGGTGATCCCTCGTTCCCAGAGTTCTTTGCTCCATGTCCTAACATGTGCAGCAGCTATTTTAGGAAAAAATGCGATTCGTTACCACGAAGTATGAGGAAATTCAGCTTCGGTGCAAATCTAATTTTTCCTGAAATTCAGATCGAATTCCACTTCGTCAACTTCGATTCCATCATCTCTAATTAGCAGCCTACATGTGACTATTTTATTTATTTATTTACAAAAAATGGGTGGAAGGATTCTTTAACTTGTTTAACTCCTTTGTTTGGACTTTTCGCAAACAGCCTAGCTTGACTTTCTCAGTTAGACCAATTATGCCAACCAGAGAGAGAATGGAATGAGTGTCTCAATTATAGCATCATACTTTACACTGATAAATGCATGACGTTATTATCCGATTACAAAGGTAATTCAGGGGGTTTGCAGGGTAAAATCAGACCGATTTTAAGTACTTTCTAACATAATGAATCACATTTAATGCACTATTGGATGATCACTTGCAAACTATTAACATTATTATATATATTATTGTTTTATTTTAAGTGGTTGCAATCATGATTGCAGCAAGGAGAAGTCATCCTTGTATTACAGTGTACCAGATAAACTGCAATTATTTTTCATCCTTGCCAATATACAAAAGAGCAGTGGGAGTGTGATCACTCACAGGGGGATTTTGGGTCTCCTCACGCTCCAGGGCTTGAAACAGCATCCTTTACACCCCCTGTAGTTATCCTCCTGCTTGTTTGTGACTACCTCTGATGTTATTCCTGTCAATCAATGTCCAGGATGAGTCCACCGTGTATAGCCAGCTTGTATTTTGTAACTGTAGTGGCAACCTTTCTCTTTTACTCTACTGTCAAGAATAGAACAGGAGATCAATGCGTCAATTTCCCCTCAAGCTCAGGGCATTGTATTAGTGGTTAGTGGTATTCTCCCCTAGAAGCATTGCTTCAAGGTGGCCATACACATTATATACAAGTAGGTTGATAATTGAATAACTGTTGAACAATTGTTACGCCTATGCTGCCATAGACTTTTTTTCTTGAACTCATTTAATCCATACTGGATGTTACACGTATTCAAACCAGCCTTAAATATTCAATGACCAAGTATGAAGTTCTAGGGCCTTTCCTTCAGGGAAAGATCTTTCGTGGTCTAGTGACAAAAACACAGATGACTTCTTTCTGGATAATGATGGTTTGTCATCAGTCAGCCAAACTGATCATTATTAGAGATGAGCGAATCAAATCCCCCAAAGTGGAATGCGATTCGAATTTCAGGATAAATTCAATTCACCGCGAAGCCGAATTTCCTCGTGCTTCACGGTAGCGAATTGATTTAACCTGAAATAGTGTAAAAAACAAAAACAATATATACTTACATCATCCATTTGCTCGCGTTGGCCCGGAATGGCATCTTGATTGAAAATCTCAGCCGAAATCCCACACCAGCCGGTGTGATGACGTCATGTTGGGCCATGCGAGATTTTGCCCCAGATCTTGAAGTAAAATAGCGGTGGCCGGCCCGTCACAAGCAAATGGAGGCGGTAAGTTTGATTTAATTTTTTTTAATGTTAATTTTACATTGTTTTTACACTCAGATGCCACGATCATGTATGAATGCGGCATCTGAGGAGTACAATGATGGGGAGTGGCGCTATCGGAGATCCTTGTCATTGCACCCGCTACTTACAAAAAAATGTGCTTCGTGACAAAGTAATTTATCACAAAGCGATTTTTTTTTTTATTCAGCGATGCAGCCAAATCGAATTTTCTACTTCACTCATCTCTATTCATAATCACCCAACTTATGATAGTTTTAGTGAAAATCATCCACTTTGATTAACTTTAGGCTAATGTGCAAGGCCACCTCAGTGCACACTGTTTCTGAGACAGAAGAAATACCTCAGATGTATGCCATTGAACAGGCATACAGTGACATGCGATATTGACAAGGCCTATATGTGACTATTTTATTCAAATAAGGGCTCGTTCACATCAGCGTTATGCTTTCCGTTTGTGTTTTCCGTTATAACATGGTTATAACGGAAAATAACGGAAACCATAAGACGGAAGTCAAAACGGAAGCCTTTAGAGGCTTCCGTTTTGATCCGTCATAATAGAAGCCTATGAGAATCATAACGGATCGTCTGAGTTCCGTTATGCTGAACGGGAAACAAAGTCTGTCGACAGGACTTTGTTTTCCATAACTGGGAAACAATGGATCCGTTATGATTCTCATAGGCTTCTATTATGACGGATTAAACGGAATGCTTAAAGGCTTCGTTTGACTTCGTCTTTATGGTTCGTTATTTTCCGTTATAACCATGTTATAACGGAAAACAAAAAAGATGAATATACTACATATTATACTAGTTTATGTTATTGTAAATATTTGAAATATAAAATAATATAACAAAAACTGTTAGTAGCAGTAAGACGATTTTCACACAGTCAATGTTTGGTCAGTCATTTCCATCATGGACTGTGAGCCAAAACCATGAGTGAAGCCTACACAGAGTAAAGTATAATGGAAATATTTGCACTTATTCTATGTTTTTGAACCACACCTGGTTTTGGCTCACTATTACTCATGAAAATCACTGACTATGAAAACGACCTAACAGTGTGACCCTATGAAGGAACCGTTTTTGCCATTTCATTATATCTATTTCAAAGGGACAAAATGTCACTTGAGTCTACTTTGATTTGTACTTTTTTTTGCATTTTTGAAATTTTTAGAAATTTGTGTGAGATTCTTATGTGCAATTTATGAACATCATGTAACATTTTGAAGAAAATGTTTCACACAACTTAATAGCTAACAATGAAGCCTTTAAGACTAAAGTACCTAAATGACTGCATTGATACATGACTCTGATATTGCTATGAATGTTAAATTATGGTCAAACTATTATTACCGTAATGAATTTTGGATGTGTTTATCCTCCTTTCCACCTTTACAGTAATTAAAATATGATGTTGATCTTAACAGGAACAACCCAACAAGTATCACCATTTAATTTATTTGCCTCATCTAAGCCTTCCTAATTCTTGTTATCTAACTATGAACTTCCCTTAACCCAGCAGGCATATACTAACAGTAAGGCTGATCTATCTTCATTAAGTCGTATTTTACATTCATTACTTTCTCACACAACGACAACTGTAATCCGCTGCATCAAAGTGCCAAATTTAGCAGGTTTTTCAGTCTGGCCCCAGGTTGCCCTTTCACAAAATCTGTGCTGATAAATATCTTCTATTACTTGCTAATAAATGTGGAGCCAGAGGATAAAATGCCCTCAGCACTTTATGCACAACACTTGTCTTTTACAGCCTTTCTCACATAGGTGGAAACTATTTGAAATGTTTCACTGTAGTAAAAGATTTAGTTTCACAATAATAAAACAATTTCTAATCATTGCCTGCAATGATTGCATAGGAAGAGATATGTAAGACTTGGTTGAGCAATGTGTGACTTAACACAGACATGAAGATCACTGTTTCTGCATTGTTTCAAATTGATGCAAATTACATTTGGGCTTTTGTAATTTGGATTTTTATATACTTCTAAAGGAAAATTTCTTCAGAGGTTTATGTTTCCTGTACATGCCAATGTGACAATATCAGAAACATTGTCAAAAATTATCGAAATGGTAAGGTAGAAGAATGAAATTCTAGACTATGTACCATTTGTACTAGTTTGTATGTGCAGGAGAGAGTTGGCAACTGTCAGCCCAGGGGGGTAAGACCAAACAACTGGCTGTGAAATCATGTGGCCTTTAGCTCATAAAAAAACATTTAAATGAGCCCAAATTCCTTGAATTGTCTCCATTATGCCCCCAGGCTTGCCCACCCCATTTTATGATTGCATGTCATTCTCATGGGTTTTTCTTTTGGGAATTGTAAAACCTTGCAAAATTTAAACACACATAAAATATTGCATATAAAAACATTTGATTTGAATAAGATTTTATATGTCTTGCCATGAATGTCACAATACCTATAAGCATTTGCATTCACAAGACCAAGTATACATTATGAGCCAAGCCAAATTGTCCTAATATGCCACAAAAAAACAATAGAGCAATATGGGATCTCCCATGTTAAGAGTAAAACAAATTACCAATTAGAATTTCTCTAAGGGCACTGTAAGGTCATATAGGCTAATTGTCATTTATCTTCCTATAGATACATTATACATTTAGAATTGTATAGTGATGTGGAGGACACTCCGATATTTGGAGACACAGGTGTAAACTGTGGTTAGTTCATACTCAATATATTTATTAAAATCATGCATAAAAAACACTTGCAAAAAAAAAAATAATAATAATATCAATATACGAATTAGCACACAAATGCCACAAAACACAACTGAATAGAGGACATTCTTCCTTATTTGGAATAGGTTTGTATAAAACGTTCAGTTCGCAAAATACTTTTCAATATTCATAAAGGATAGCTTATTCCAACTTGCTCTCAATTAGTGCAAAGTGCATATATACCACTGTTTGAAGCAGGCCGTGTCAAGTCCTTCCTATTTCAATAAAATGTTCCAGCCCGGCAGTAGTGTAATATCAGATAATGATCACTCCTCTGTTGCCGTTTTATACATTTGTAGGCTTATGGATGTTTGGTACCAGTATATATAAAGTTGTTTAATAAGCGCTGTTGTTAGTAAATCGTTGGTTAGAAGCTGTTGTTAATATGTCAGTATAAAATGCGTATATATCACTGCTTGAGGTAGAATCTTACTTATTTCAATAGAGCGTTTCTGCACTACTGATCTATCTCGAACATTATACATTTAGCTTGTGATTCCGAAAATATCTGACTCAATTACTATAATGCATCCATCTGATATTTAAAAAAATATTCAACAACAGATCATGTTAGAGATCATGCAAAATGATCATGTATAATACAGATGACAATGTGGGATTGGGAGGCCATTCATTCTATTTACCTAAGAGACCAACACAATTCAGGTTGTCTGATGACACATTTTCAGCATGTCAGATTGATTTCAGTATAATTAAGTGACAGTGATGACAACAGGTCATTTACACATACCAATAATCACCAAGTTCAATAGCAATTAGACAGATCACATGACAAATTATACCCAGCATACCTAGCTGTAAATGTTTTATTCTAATGGCATTAACTGCTTTAGTTGGCTTCTAGTTTGGGAAAAAAAAGTTAGTATAGTGGTGAAAAGTTTAGCAAAGTAATTCACACTAAGGCCGGAAGTAGATTTTTTTTCTAAATACACATGAGATAACTGTTGACCAAATGCTCATTCAGCCAACAGCTCTTTATCCTGATACTCCCATACATGTGCATGCTCGGCTTAGCCGAACATGTATCTGTTGTGAATAGGAGAGGCCAGAAACTCACTGCCAAACATCTACGATAGAGGACAAAAGGATTGGGCATGTTAGATGCGAACATAGCCCATCTTTTTATTTTTAGGGAAATAAGGTGTCTGGCAGTGGCTTTCTCCCATTCATAACATATCTGCCATCAGGAGAGAGTGTGGAAAAAAATCTGCAAGAATAAGTAGACTGCAACTTATCCAATGAGATTCCACATGGAAAAGTCAGCATACAAACCAGATGTGGCTCATGTGCACTTCACACTGCACATCTGCAGCAGCAATCCATGTCCTTGCTACTGTGGAAATTCTGGTGAGATATGTATGGAATTTGTAATATGCAAATCAGACATGTGTAATCATAACCTTAGGGGTGTTGTCAGTTAGGGCTGTATTACAGCTGCAGATCAGCATTTTGATAGTCGGGAAAAAAACATTCCTTCCTGACAATCAGCTGCTCATCAGTGAAGAAGACCCCTGCTATTACATACAGAAATTTCATCCACGGTATGAGGAGGAACGATCGCTAATGCCATCACTCTTCCTCATACTGAATCATTATTTTCCGGCAGCAGACTGTTATTAAACAGAACCATCTGCTGCCAGCAAACAATTTTTTAGCATGCATAAAATATGTGATTGCCCGATAAACGCTCGCTCATTGATTAATTGGCGGCACTTTTACACAGGCAGACCATCGCTAACCAGCAATCCTACTAATGCTTGTTAGAGATGATCTACTCGAATATCTGCAGGTCTAATACAGCCCTTAGACCCAGAAGCATCCTCCTACTACCAGTATCCCAGCAATCTGTAACTGCCAAGCACCCAATATTCAGGTGTCCGATCACTTGGACAGTCAACTTAAAACAGCACCATACATGTACATTGGCCAGTCAATAAGAGGTTAATAGTATCACATGATTGAATGGGATGACTCCTAATTTATAATTGATACAGATAATTCCATATCATTTATACATTCACTAAGCTTATATATTTAATGTCAAGGTATCATACATTTTTAGAGTTCTGCATCAAGAAAGATGACATCATTGTATACAAAGCAATCCTGGGAAATATATCTACTACAGGAATCACTTCCATTTTGAAAGAGATAGATCTGATGATATAGTGGGCGCTGCAAGTCCTCTAACAAGTCCATTGGGGCAGATATATTATGCCTGTACTATTTTTATTTAGTGTAAAATTTATGATATATATATATATATATAGACTGCTAGATTTGTCTAAAGCTGTATATATTATTATATTATATTATATATTACTATTAATTATAGTGTGTGTCACAAATTCAAGCCCAAATCAAGACACTTTCCAGGCTCAGTGACATTGATAATTTTGCCCACTAGTATCAGCAGCCTACATTCTGCACAATGCTTCAATTCTGTAATATTGGAAATGCCCAGTGCTCCACAGAATATCTGAGTGGCAAATGATCATCCTACCCGGTGACATTCTTTTACCTTTAAAACTTCACTTGAGGATCTGTGACGTAATGGGATTTGTTTTCTACACCAAAACCTAAACCTCAGATGAAGTCATTGCCAGAAAACCAAAACTATTGCCTGAGACACCTCTATTTATCCCATTATAGATATACAATACAATTCTACTAAGCCAATATTTTGGGTGCAAGTATAAAAAGAAATAACTAAAAAAAGTACTAAAACAATTAAAACAATTAAGAGTCTGTCCATTAGATCTGACTCTTTCTGATGGCCCTATTTGTTTCTATGGACTGCGGCTGCACTTTTACATTGAATTCTACAGCCAAGGAAAAGGTACTTGTTAGTACTTAGTAACATATAGTAACATAGTAACATAGTTTATAAGGCCGAAAAAGACATCTGTCCATCCAGTTCGGCCTGTTATCCTGCAAGTTGATCCAGAGGAAGGCAAAAAACCCCTCTGAGGTAGAGGCCAATATTCCTCACTTTAGGGGAAAAAAATTCCTTCCCGATTCCAATCAGGAAATCAGAATTACTCCCTGAATCAACAACCTATCTCTAGTAACTATAACCTGTAATGTTATTACACTCCAGAAATACATCTAGACCCCTCTTGAACTCTTTTAGTGAACTTACCATCACCACCTCCTCAGGCAGAGAGTTCCATAGTCTCACTGCTCTTACCATAAAGAATCCTCTTCTATGTTTGTGTACAAACCTTCTTTCCTCTGGGCGCAGAACATGTCCCCTCGTCACAGTCACAGTCCTGGGTATAAATAGTTCATGGGAGGGATCTCTGTACTGACCCCTGATATATTTATACATAGTTATTAGATCTCCCCTCAGTCGTCTTTTTTCTAAAATAAATAACCCTAATTTTGATAATCTTTCTGGGTACTGTAGTGCACCCATTCCTGTTATGACTTTAGTTGCCCTCCTCTGAACCCTCTCCAGCTCTGCTATGTCTGCCTTGTTCACAGGAGCCCAGAACTGTACACAGTACTCCATGTGTGGTCTGATTAGTGATTTGTAAAGTGGCAGGACTATGTTCTCATCACGGGCATCTATGCTTCTTTTGATGCAACCCATTATCTTATTGGCCTTGGCAGCAGCTGTCTGACACTGGTTTCTACAGCTTAGTTTGCTATTCACTAAAATTCCTAGGTCCTTTTCCATGTCAGTGTTACCCAGTGTTTTACCATTTAGTATGTACTGGTGACATGTATTATTCCTTCCTATGTGCATAACCTTACATTTGTCAGTGTTAAACCTCATCTGCCACTTCTCTGCCCAGGCCTCCAATCTATCCAGATCCATCTGTAGCAGTGTACTGTCCTCTTCTGTGTTAATTACTTTACACAGTTTAGTGTCATCTGCAAAAATTGATATTTTACTGTGCAAGGCTTCTACAAGATCATTAATAAATATATTGAAGAGAATTGGACCCAATACTGACCCCTGTGGTACCCCACTAGTGACAATGACCCAATCTGAAAATGTGCCGTTAATAACCACCCTCTGTTTTCTATCATTGAGCCAGTTACTTACCCACATACAGACATTTTCTCCCAGTCCAAGCTTTCTCATTTTATATACTAACCTTTTATGTGGTACCGTGTCAAATGCTTTCAAGAAGTCCAGATATACGACATCCATTGATTCGCCGCGGTCAAGTCTAGAACTTACCTCCTCATAGAAACTGATTAAATTGGTTTGACATGACCGATCCCTCATGAAGCCATGCTGATATGGAGTTATTTGCTTATTTTCATTGAGGTACTCCGAGATAGCATCTCTTAGAAAACCTTCAAACAGTTTACACACGGCAGATGTTAAACTAAGGCTACTTTCACACTAGCGTTTTTAAATTCCGGTATTGAGTTCCGTCATAGGGGCTCAATACCGGAAAAAAATGCTTCAGTTTTGTCCCCATTCATTGTCAATGGGGACAAAACTGAACTGAAGACAACGGAATGCTCCTGAAAGTATTTTGTTCCGTCTTCAGACCGTAGAACAAACTGCAGCATGCTGCAGTTTGCTCTCCGGTCCAGGCATCCGCACCAAGACGGATCCGGAATGACCCCCAATGCAAGTCAATGGGGACGGATCCGTTTGGTGTGGACACACCAGTAATCTGGATCTGTCCTCCATTGACTTGCAATGGGGGGTCATTCGGATCCGGCTACAGAGATACATACAGACAGACATACATATACACACAAACACATACATACTCACATACTCCAGCCAGGGACACCGGCAGCATGTCTTCACGCGCCTCCTGCACGCAGCTATGACGCTTCCCCACTGCGCCCAGCAGAGGGCGCTGTGGGGAATCGTCATCACTGCGCGCAGGAGGCGCGTGAAGACGTGCTGCCGGCGTCCCTGGCTGGAGTATGTAAGTATGTATGTATGTGTGTGTATGTATGTATGTTTGTCTGTGTCTTGTCCCAATGTCTATGTCAACATGTGTGGGGCCGGACCGCTGCTCCAGCTCCACACATGTATCAGCAGCAGTACGGATCCGTCGGCACCCTTTAGGTGCCAGATCCGTGCTGCCGCTAGTGTGAAAGTAGCCTTACCGACCTATAGTTTCTAGTATTACTTGTTGGTAATACTGGGGGTCTCAGAGCCTCATCCCTTCTACTTTCATGACCTATCTCAAAATTGATGGAAACCTCTTTCATGCCCTATTATGGCGTCTTCCAGTGATCACAAATCATGTACTTTTGTGTTATCATGGAGAGTCTTCTTTATATTACAGTAAATACTAGAGCTAAGTTTTGGGTTCTGTTACCTTCTAATCAGTGCATTACATGTTAAAGGAGTAGTCCAGCTGTTAATATTGATGACCTATTGTCAGCATAGGACATCAATATATAATCGGTGGGGGCCTGATACCCCCCCCCCCGATCAGCTGTTTGAGAAGGAGGCAAGTCGCCATCCATGAGAACGCAGCTTCCTCTTCATTACACTGCACTTTGTATCAGAAGTGCAGTGTAATACAAGAACCTTCTCCATTCAAGTGAATGGAGTGAGTGCTTGTAATTACACTACGTAGCAGCTCCACAGGAGATGAGGCGTATTGTGAAGACCAGGAAGCAGCTCCTTGTCTCACAGCTCATCTGTGGGGGTGCCATGTGTCGGACCCCCACTGATCAGATATTGATGACCTATCCTGACGATGGGTCATCAATATTAATGGCTGGACAACCCCTTTAAGGACACAATTGAACCCAACTATTTTATGTATTTACACAAAGAGGTTATTAAAAAGAGCCATGAAGGCATTTAAAATATCCATTTGTAGAAATTATTTTGGTTATTTATTCATACCTTGCACTTTGTGTAAGCTCATTGTATCAAATTTTTTGTATGTAATTCCTCACTAAACAATTGAACATTGTACATTGGTTCCAGTCCAATGATCCAAGATAAAGACATATAAAACAAAAAAAGAATACTGCACAATATAAAATTATGTAAATTCAGTCAATGATATAGGAAAACAGACTTGTCACAATGATGGCAATGGATACTTCTTTTCTAAAGAAGTTAATTATGGTGCAGGAAAAAGCTCATAAAACCATGTCCTATAGTGTATTTAACTGCTGTAAATGTGGGATTATGAAGCAGATGTGGTATCTGGTAGTACAGAATTCATGTAATTACATTGTCTGGACAGTTACTTAGAATACAATACACGTACAACACACCCAGTGAATAGCCAGGTAGTGCTACTGTATACACTCTCATTTGCTGTAAATCTTTTTATTTTGTTGTCATTCTAAACATTGTAGATGTAAGATTAGTAAATTACGATTGTCTGGTACAAGGGACATAATATTATAAATGAGACCACGTAGGGTCTAGGATATATGCTTTACTGTAGTGTGTCCTTTGAATATTTTCCTTTTAGATTTTAATAACTAAAATATCTGTAGTATGGGAATGGTAAATATCCTATGTGAGAAGATTAACATAGAGACAGATCTATGGGATTAAAGATGGTCATACACATTAGATTAATGATGGCAGAACCTGCCAATTCTGGTAGCAACTGGTGACCATAGATGTTGGGTAGGAGAAAGATCATGTAGTTGGTTTCAACATGCTCAATCCTTTTGTTCTTGGGGGAAACAAGCCACTGTCAGAGATTTCTGATGTCAGCTTCCTCTGCTCTCTCTGTTCAGAACTCAAAAACACCCAGCTGAGCTGAGCATGCATGGATATAAGGGGATCTGCAGAGACAGCTGTTGGCCAAAGCGAGCACAGCTATCTAAATAGTATAACCAGCAGACAGGGGTTGTCCAAGTTAATTAAAAATCTCAGACAAGCCTTAAAATTATACAAATTCATTCTTTGGTTTTACTGCCGAGGTCTACTACTGAGGACAGTGATTGGCTGCAGTGGTCACGTGCCCTAACCCAAGACATCAGTGCACACATCATAGTGTTGTTGACATGCTGGAATAGGGCACATGATCGCTACAGGCAATCACTGTCCTCAGTGGTAGACTGCTGAATACAGTGTGATTGGCTGCAGTGGTCATCTGACATATCCAAGCACATCACCGCTGCTGCTTGTAAACAGACAGTGGAAGAATAAGCGCACTAGCGCCACAGAGAACAGTGTTAGAGAAACCATTTTAGGGCTTGTCTGAAATTTTTAATTATCTAGGACAACCACTTTAATAGACTTCTTGTTAAAGCCAGTCATATCTCTAGTGCTATAGGTGTGTATTCACAGATTCTAATTACGCAGTCAGAAAGTATACGAGCCGTATAATAAGTATTTTTTACATTTGGTTTAATTGGTCTTCATAAATGCTCTTTCTCTGACATTTCTTTTTTAATCTACCCCATAAACATGATCTGAATTCTAAAAGTACGCTATGTTAGCTGCATGAATAACAACAAGGCTACCATAGTTAGGTGTCTTTTCCACAGGCCAATGATCGAGAACGAAAAACATTTGTTTCTGGCCTGGGTAAACATGACGCTGATCACCTGACAAAAAAGCAAACACTCATTTGTCAGGTGATCGCATCTTTCAAGAGACATCAAAAAACGTCACTTGGCGGCAGAACTTCAGGGATGTGCTGCCAACAATAAGAAAACTGAATGGGGATGAACAATTGTAGTAGCAATCCTTCATTCCCATTCAATGTGTTTCAGACCATGCGAAATCGAACGCCAATCAACTTTTATATTCCAGTTGCAACACATTTGGGGTTGAAATTGCCTTTTGTAAAAAGATCCTTACTGTTACCTCCACAAGTGTCCTTATAGTGTGTATACTATACATAGCCATACACATAATTTTTTGGAAAATTCAGCAATCAATTTTAATGTGATCTAGAAACAATGTAAGATGTATGGTGATGGCCCACTTGTCCTCGTGACAGTCCAATGATCTACATGGGTTGAAACAAAGAACCAACAGTTTGAATTTTTACCCATTCAATTTATTTCTTTACCCTAAGGATAAATGACCCCATAGGCGACAGACCGCTGCTTACCTCCTCCACTCATTCAGTTTAGCCAGTTTAAAACTGGCCATGCTTTTGAGATAATAACGCCTCATTGCGGCCAACCAGTTGTTCATGGGATCTTTCATACCAATGATCCCACCAACTAAACTGCAGAACCAGGGAGTCATTTAAAAAAAAAATGAAAACAGACTCCCAGCTGCCTGAGCACAATGGCAAGTGATCGGCTGAATTCAGCCGATCATGCCATCAACATGCAGTTTCGGATGTTGAACGCCCAAAGTTTTCTACCACAGCAGATTGCATTTTTTGCATAGAAATGTCTGTCATTGACGATTCCAAACACTCGTTCATGCTAGTTTTTCAAACGGCAGTTAGCCGGAATGACTGAAATCTGCTATTCTGGCTGACTTTAATCTTATATGTATGGCCACCTTTAGATTGAGACTAAGAGATCCAAGAATTGAAAGTACAGGAAGTAACATAGTAACATAGTTTATAAGGCTTAAAAAAGACATCTGTATATCCATTTCAGCCTGTTATCCTGCAAGTTGATCCAGTGAAAGGCAAAAAAAAGTACAGCAAGATCCTATTAGAATTAGACCACGTGATTTTTGGGTCGAGTATTCATAGGAGCACTCCTTCCCATTTATTGGCCAATATAATCAAGCAGCCAATCAGCTGATGAATGAGCAAACCCTCTTCTGTCAGCTGATGGGCATATTTCATCAGGATGAAAGATGCCCTATTATCAGTAGCACATCTCTGAGTAATTAGCAACAATCAAGAGAACTGAATGAGGGGGGAACAACTGCGGTAGCAATCATTCCTCTCACATTTAGCTTGCATTGACCTGCGTAATAGACTGGTGCAAATGTGCACCAGTGGATGTGTTATCTTCCATCGTCACTCTCACTGTCCGATTATCGGGTAGTGCAAAATAGCCCTAAGCTGATATGTTATTATACATCATTCAATGTCCAATATCTTGTTAAGATACAAGTCCCTTTTACTATTCAGTGTGCTATCCTTGACAATTTAAATAGCTTGAAAATCTTAAAGGTTTCAGTCACCAGTTTTGGGCATATCAAACAGGATGACATTTGCAATGTGCAAATGTCACCTGATGCCCAATCTGTTAATCATTTTTCTTTTGTTGCCCCCGTTTTTGTAAAAAACACACTTTTAAGTTATGCAAATTAGGCTTACTAGGTGCAAGGGGCGGTAACCCTGCACCTAGTAGAGCCGTTTCCTCACCTCTAGTTACGCCTCCGTGCTCGTGATGGACAGGGCCAGGCAGCTCGCTCTATCTGTTGCCGGCCCTGCCCGTGCTGCAAATCCCGCGCCTGCGCAGGCACAGTGAGTGCCGCTGGGCTCCTGGCTACCTCACTGCGCCTGCTCCGATGACATCACAGTACACCCGGAAGAGACGGAGGCCGGGATTTGCAGCATGGGCAGGGCCGGCAGCAGATAGAGCGAGCTGCCTGGCCCTGTCCATCACGAGCACGGAGGCGTAACTAGAGGTGATGAAACGGCTCTACTAGGTGCAGGGTTACCGCCCCTTGAACCTAGTAAGCCTAATTTGCATAACTTAAAAGTGTGTTTTTTACAAAAACGGGGGCACCAAAAGAAAAATGATTAACAGATTGGGCATTTGCACATTGCAAATGTCATCCTGTTTGATATGCCCAAAACTGGTGACAGAAACCCTTTAAAGGCAAAAAAGGAGCTATTCACAAAAGTGTTGTTCTCAGCAACACTGGTTATTCCCATAAGTTGGATATCAATTGAACCGCTATGTATATCAAAGTGGGAAAATTTAGATATGAGAATTTTTATTTTACGCCAATAAGGAAAACTACAATAAATTGAGCAATGTGTAGTCTGGCTGGGATCCTAACTAACGACTCTATTATTATTATTATTACTATTATGTTTTTGTCTTTTTTTTCTCTCCAGCTGGGCAGTCCTTGGGTAAGGGAGGTCGCAGGGTATTTGAAATGAATAATGGAAAATAAATATATTGCCTTAAAATTGTAATTATAGTTTTATAGATTTATAAATAAAAAAGGAAATAAATATCCAATATTTTCCTGTAGCACTGAGATTTTCTAGCATGCTGGAAGATTTGTGTCTGATACAAGACATCATTCTTTCTTTTCATTGGAAACAAAAGCTGTGTATGGTGGGTCCAGATGGCCTGAAGAACAGGCAGATATTTTGACATCCATTGGTCTCAGTAAACATATGCTGCCTTTATGGTCAGCCTTAGGGCTACACACACTGATCATTATATATCCACCTCTAGTGCATTGCTTTATGTTGTCATGGGCTAACGACTATCAGGAACACACCTTCTTACCAGACAGGATAGAACTTGTTGCAGCCATGTAAACATCCTGGTGTTTAATGGTGATCAATATATACAGTAAGGGGAACATTTATGAAATTAGGTACCTCTGTTTTGTGGGTTAAAAAAGTGACACGGCATGGCTTTTGATGCACTTTTTGCAACTTTTGGTCAAAATTTGTGATATCCTCTCTACTTTTCAAAGTGCTCTATGTTTATGGCCTAAAAGTGAGATTAGACTTGGATTATGGCTCATTTACTATGTGCAACTTTTGCAAAAAGTCACAACTCCATGCCAGCCAACCCCATGGTGTACTTTAACACATATAGATGTCAACCACATTGCACTCATGCCAAATATTTTATGAAGGTGTGTCACTTCATAAATTTGTCACAGACACACAAAACACAGAAAGCCTTAAAACGGACACAAAGACAACCGCAAATGATAAATGTCAACCGAAAGTGTCTTTTATACAGCATTGATGTTTCAGTGAATGAAGTGCAAACTATAGGAAGCTACATCATATGTAAAAAAAAAACTAATGTTAAATCCTCTTCCAGCAGGTGCAAATAGAAATAGTTGTTGGATTTATTCTACAACCTGTGGTTTAAGGCTATAGTACGCCTCTCATTTGTCTGACTTTAAGGGCTCATGCACAAAGCTGTATGTATTTTAAAACGGATCTGCAAAAAATACTGATGACGTCAGTGTGCATTCCGTATTTTGCGGAACGGAACAACTGGCCCCTAATAGAACAGTCCTATCCTTCTCTGTAATGCAGACAATAATAAGACATGTTCTATTTTTTTGTAACTTCCGTTTAAATGAATGGTTCCACATACAGTCTGCAAAAAGAAAAACAGAACGGACACGGAAAGTAAATACGTTGGTGTATGTGTGCCCTAACACTGTGAGCCTTTAGTAGTTTATACCTTTTTGTTTAAAGTGTGTCTAAACTTAAATAAATTAAATAAAGTTTATTAAAACCTACTGTAACTGCCCTAAAATGACTTTTTTGTAATATACTTTTTTTTTCATGTGATAAGGGTAACTAAAGTTCAGGTGCCTATTGCGCTTTAGAATCTGTACTCCTGCAGAGCAAAGCGAGCATGCACAGGGCAAGAGCTCAGCATAGCACATTGCTTCTTTGCCTGTGCCCTCTCTGCTACAGCCCGGCAATACATAACTATGCCAGGCTTTAGGAGAGCAGAACTGGTACAGACAGGAACGGCAATGTGCTATGAAGTTCCTGACTGTACCAGCGGCCGTAGCGACTCTGTACCCCTATACACAGCAGTATACAGGAGTACAGATTGGAAAGTGCTAAAGGCACCAGAACTTCAGGTGCCTACATTGCATGGAAAAAAGTAAAGTAATTAAAGTATATTAGAAAAAAAATATTTTAGAGCAGGTAGGTTTTCAGAACATGAAGCTTTCAAGACTCAAGATTCAGTTTAACCATTGAAACATGCAAAAATATTTAAAGGGGTTAGCCAATGTGTAAAACATGCCTCCCAATGCCTGGGGCCCTCATAGCTATTATACTTACCCCGCTCCCTGGCACGCGCGTATCTCCTGTTCCCCGCACGGCCACGGCTGCATCTCCCCGTTGTTCGGATCAAAACATCCGCTGATGGTGGATGAGGATAGCGAGGCATGATGAGCTTCCCTAGCATTGCGGGTAACGCTAGGGAGGCTTGTCCTTGTCGCGGCCTGCTATTGGCTAACCCCCCTCCTCGCCGGATGTTTTGATCCGCGCGCCATGGAGATGCAGCAGTGGTGGCTGTGTGGGGAACAGGAGCTACGTGGATGCCAGGGAATGGGGTAAATATAATCTCTATGAGGGGCTCGGACATTGGGGGGCATGTTTTAAAAATTGGATAATATCTTTAAATTAGTTTCTGGTTCCCTAGTGGCAACAGGTATCACTGGTTTACACACCACTATAGATCACATGTACTCTGCTTTTGAAGAAATGTCTAACCCTTGATAAAATCATTACAAGTAAATAAACACCTTTATGAATTTGAGATGAAATCTTTTGATTTTTTAGTGAGCTCATATTCTCTGTATAAATCATGAAGAAGAAATGTTTTGGTAAGATCAATTAATAAATCATATGCGCTCCTACAATGGCCATATGTCTCTGGTTTTGCCAATGCATCCTGCCAATGTTGATGGGATCTACTAATATCATAAAAGGCTACAGGACGTGAGTTAAGCCCCCTACCATATATGAGCTACCAAACCTATAAATTAGTATGACACTGCAGTCAGCATTAATTTTCTCTTCTCCACTTTGAGTAAATTTAATTTGGATAATTTCAGCCCATAGGCTAAAAATTATAATCCTTTCCAGTTTTGCTCCATATTGCCAAGTTAGACACCATATTAGATGAAACTATTTCTAGGTGACTATAGTACAGGACATACTTGGAAAAGCTCTTAAACAAAGGTTCCTAGTTTCAGAGGCAGCCAAGTCATAGCCTAATGATAAGTGATTTCAAGTCTGCTCTTTAAAATAAAACTTCTAATTTTTCACTTTCCCTGATAAAAAGACAATGTATAATCAAACTGCATCATGTCAACTATCCCTTGGTGGCATTCATAAATATATGCTGATAAATGTAACAATTAAAACATTATAAGGTTATAATATGACACTGGAAACATAATTGTTTGCATTGATATGAGGAAAGATAACTCATTTGGCTATTATATTGTCAAAGGAACCGTTCACTAAGGCATTTAAAATTGTTTTAATATAATTAAAACCAACTATTGTGAGTGTATTGCTCTATTATTACAGCTAGGGTCATTTTCATTGTCTTCTCAAGTGTTATAGTAGGCGTCACCTCTTCACACATTAACCAGTGAACTTCTCATGTAAGCTGTGCTATTGGCCAGCAGTAAAGAGAAGTGTCCTGACAACCCTATGGATGTCTTATAAGCACCACTTGTCTTACTACTGCTCTTTGTTGGATGTACCACCTCTCTGTGACTTTGGACTTTACAACAAGAAGAAATTTATCATGGAATTTAGAAAACTTTGCATCCTCATGACTGTCCTTGTGTTTTGCCCGGTGTTCACTGCATCAGCATGGTGAGTCTGAACACAAATGTGGACATGGAATCCAAGATAGTTTTCAGGGGAACAAAAAAATTTACTTTTTCTTCTTTTTCTCTTTTGTTTTCAGGTCAGTCAACAACTTTCTGATGACGGGACCAAAGGTAATTGACTTTTGTTACTTTTTGTTTTGTGATGCTTCAGTTTAGTATCCATGCATAGATAGGTAAATTATCAATGTCTAGTCATGTTATTTGGATTTGTGCAGGCCTATTTGACATACTCTACCAGTGTGGCAGTGGGAGCTCAGAGTGGCATTGAAGAATGCAAGTTTCAGTTTGCATGGGAACGGTGGAACTGTCCTGAGAGCGCGCTTCAACTAGCAACTCACAATGGGTTAAGAAGTGGTAAGTAAATTGAGTCAGAAGTGACCAAATTGTGACATTGTTTTATATTTAATAGGGATTACTTGTAATTGTAGAATTTATATTTCATATGCAACGTAATGTTTTTATTAAATTGGAATATACAGGAATATATCATATGTATAATATTATGAGTAACACAAATAATTTTTAAAAACTTGGAAAGAGGGCTACATTATTTTTGCCTTATGTTTAAATTCAATATTTCCAGCATGATTTTAGCCTCCTAATAAACATTGTCCAGTAGAAGGTTGCCTGGAATAAAATGTATATTATGATGGTATAATATGTTTGGTCCAACTCCAATCACCCTTTTAAATGTAAAAACCAAATGTAATGTTTTTATATAATAGTGATATGAGGAAATGGTCCAGTGAAGAATTTCTATAGGTTCATAATCTGTGGATATTGAATGGAGCTCTGCATTTAGCGTCATCTCCTGCAGCTCAACTTAGAATAGATAATACTTGGAATTTCTTAAATGGATAGAAAATTAAAGGAATTATGTAATATGCCAGACCAGCATGTAATAAAACTATTGCTTTATGTTGTTCTCCAGCAACTAGAGAAACATCATTTGTACATGCTGTCAGTTCAGCTGGAGTAATGTACACCTTGACCAGGAATTGCAGCATGGGAGATTTTGACAATTGTGGATGTGACGATTCTAGAAATGGACGCATTGGTGAGTTTACTGTTTCAATTATTTTTATATTATTTAGCATAATAAGGGGTTGTTCACATATCAGTTATTTGATCAGTTATTTCCATCAGTTATTGTCAGCCAAAACCAGGAGTGGACACTAAACAGAGATCAGGTATAATGAAAAGATATGCACCTGTTCAGTGTTTTTGACCCGCATCTGGTTTTGGCTGACAATAACTGATAGAAATAACTGATCAAATAACTGATATGTGAACAACCCCTAAGATATAAATGTAAAAAATAATAATCATTTTCTGTATGTGCTCATAAACTTTCGATTGGGAATTAGATAGATAGATAACTAAACCACCTATCATCGAAATCACACAGAATAAAAATGAAGGCATAAAGATCAAGTTAAATGTTACCATACATGATTATTTAAAAAACATACAACACAGCAGATAGAAATAAGAAAGAGAGGGACAATTGTATATATCTGTTGTTTTGTGTGGATTGTTTTAATAATGATGTATGGTTACTAATACTTTACTTATATTAATAAAGGTTACCTTTTTTGTCCTGCATGATTATCATGATAAGTTTATTGAACTGCATGCTTTGAACACTTATTTTGGGTCTGTATGTCGGTATTTAGCTATAGATTGTTAGATATTTTGAACAAATGTACACTTGGGTATATATAGGTACAGTGGCTCACTAATGTAGAAAGAGGAATATGAGGTGCTCTTGCCACCGATTCAACCACAATCGTAGGAAAAATGTATTAAAAGAAGTGTTTGGCAGAGCACTCTCTAATTTGGTAGTTCATGAAAATCAATTAGATAGTATGATAATATATAGTGATGGAATCTTGAGTTTTGGTACTGTAGTTTAAATATCGCATTGATACCACATTATGCAATAGATAATACAATAGTATGTCCAGTATAAATGTATATCATGGAGGACAAATTCTATAGATTATAAATATATTCTGTTTATTTCATCTATTTGCTAGAAAAAAATTATATATTTAATATTAAAAATATTTATATTAAAACAAAAAATTACCCCCAAGAAGTCGACATAATAAAAAGGAAAAAATACAATGTAATAAAAATAAAAAATAATAAAAGTCTGTAGAAAAATAGTCTATAGAAAAATAACAAATGGTTCCTTTGAAAAAAATATAGTAATCAATGTTGTTCCACTCAAGCTCGGTATATAGTTATAATGTCCCGATAGTAATTGGAGCGGCTGCTGAGTGTCAATAATAGTATCTTCTATCTTAATGCTTTAAGATGATCTAGGATACAATATTGTGATATTATAATTTCGCTGTGGTACATTACCACTCTAGATATTTTGAACAAATGTACACTTGGCTATCCAGTTTTCAGCATCTTATATCTGCTATTGGTAAGGATAGTTTTCACGTATATGAGCAACTTCCTGGGTCTACTAGCCAGCATCCAGCAGTGTCATTCAATAGCCATCAATTGTAATGCTCAGCAGTGGTAGGCATGAAGAGGTCATTAAGATACATATGCAAAGTAACATTGCTTTCATTGGTCAAAAATAAAACACACAAAAGTATAGAATTGCAAATTTTAGTTTTGCCAGCAAATTGCCTTTTAAACCATATTGAAACTGCATAAATAATACAATTTTTTTTTTAAATTCCTTTCATAGGTGGAAGAGGTTGGGTATGGGGTGGATGCAGTGATAATGTTGAATTTGGAGAGAGGATCTCAAAACTTTTTGTTGATGGCCTGGAGACGGGACAAGATGCTCGAGCCTTAATGAATTTGCATAACAATGAAGCAGGAAGACTTGTAAGTTCATTAACATTTATTTGTCCGGTGTATTCTTTCTTGACATGTTTCTTTCATTTACCTACATTAAAATAGAATAGAAGCAGAGACATGCTGTCTAATAGGAGGTCAATTCGGGTTACTCTTACTGGGATTCTTGCCCAGAACATTTACACCTTCTCTATAAACTGACATGTGCAAACCCTGACGCAGCATACTTAGAGGTGTTGGAGAAGTGTGGGCTATAGCATTCGGGAGTCTTCACACTTTCGTATGATGTGTATTTAGTTTTGGATTAGGAGTCCTAAAACAATAACTTTCTTTAACACTGAGTATCACTCTGTAAAGACAAGTGTTTCTTGTTGGTGTTAGAATTACCAGATGTCCCCTTCAATGACAATTCTTTATAAGCCAGGGAGGCACTGGGAATATTTTTGTCACATTGATTATTCCACAGTGATCCCAATAGGTCCTACATTTCTTATTGGCATTTATTTGTCTGAACATTTATTGTGTATAGAATTTTGATAGGATTTACAAACTGAAGCCTAAGGATTTACAAACTGAAGTCTTTTGAATATTAACCATTTTTAAAAAATTACAGCTTAGCTCTAAGGCTAGTTGCACTCTAGCATTTATGATCCTGCAGACTGTTCCGGCTAGATCTCTCTGCATTCCAGCATTGACAGAAGCCTGAACGTCCCCGTCCAGCCCACTTATAAAGCAGTTTTTGTTCCAGCCGATTCTCAGCATATTTGCTAGGTTGTGTCCAGATCTCCGCCAGTCTCCATTATAGTTTAAGGTGCCCGGATGGGGACGTTTAAGTGTCTGATAATGCAGAGAGATCAGAAAGGCCATTCCCTCCCAGATCCTAAACGCTAGTGTGCAACTAGGCAAAAGTAGCAAAACCAAAATCTACATTTTAGAAATTAAGCATAAATAAATTAATGAAGCAGTTGTTCTGTTGGTAGAGAATTTTCTGCTCATTATCCTGAAACTGGGCCAGTTCCTCAGCATCTAGTCCTTGCAAATCTCTGTGAGTGACTGAGCACCACAAGGATGGACCATTTAGCACAAGGTGAAGCATATTCCTCATCCTTATTGCTGCTTTTAAAACCTTTTACCATGACTAATTTTATAGACACTATTCATGGCCTCGTTTATCTAAATATTAGGCTATGTGAACATCTGCTGGCAGATTCCGGTATTTTGTTCTGGCATAGCAACGGAATGCTAGAATCGCTGGATCCAGAATATTCTGGACACTGCCCATGCCCAATAGATCCTTTTCACTATAATGCAGTCCATTGGGTTGCCAATATAATTACTGACATTTTGCCAGACATAACATTGCTTCATGCACAGGTATTTGTGACAAAGGCTCCAACCAGAACCTCCGCCACAGAAGTGAACCTAGCCTAACTTAGTCAAGTACTTCCCACCATCATCAAGCACCCAGACACATGCTCCATGGACTACGTATGCCCCAGTCCAGCACCCCTGCTGCTCAGCAGTTTCAGGAGGCCGCGGTGCTCACTGGAACTCCGGTCAGTGCTGCAGCCTCCCAGCATCTCTCTAAGCATAGTGCTGTACATTGTATAAAGGCAGTGCATGGCATTGCAGCTCAGCCCTATTCACTTCAATGGGGCACATCTGTAACTAGGCCATATGACCGATATACAGTGATATCACATGGCCACGGAAGAGGCCTAGGTGCTTACAGAGCAAACAGCCTCTTCTAACAGAGATTATTGGGGGTCCAAGAGTCAGACCCCTGCTGATCTGATATTGATGACTTATCCCGAGGATAGGTCATCAATATCAATTCCTGGATAACCCCTTTAAATATGATTAATTACTATGAGTATTATTAGAAATTGTTTGAAATTAGAAAAACACAGTTGCTTTCTTACAGAAATGGGGGTCTTATGCTGTGTCTGGTGTTGCAAAGTGATGCTGAGTCTGGAAGAAAGCAGCCTTCACCCTTTATATGACTAGCATCAAACAGGAACATGCTGTAGGTTTGATATTAACTCAACTAATTAAACTATAGTGAATCATGACCATTGAAACTTACGTAATTTCTAAGTAGCTTTTCACAATCCACCGCTGTTCTAACACAATGTCTCTGAATTTAAACAGGCAGTGAAAGCAACTATGAAGAGAACATGCAAGTGCCATGGAGTATCTGGTAGCTGCAGTGTACAGACATGTTGGTTACAATTGGCAGAGTTTCGGGATATCGGCAACCATTTAAAAGTTAAACATGACCAGGCTTTAAAACTCGAGATGGACAAGAGAAAGATTAGATCAGGTAACAGTGCAGATAATAGAGGAGCCATAGCAGATGCGTTTGGATCTGTGGCTAAAACTGAGCTTATCTTTTTGGAAGACTCCCCCGATTATTGCTTAAAGAATGCCAGCCTGGGTCTCCAAGGCACAGAAGGGCGAGAGTGCCTCCAAAGCGGAAAGAATTTGACCCAATGGGAAAGGAGAAGTTGCAGGAGGCTCTGTACTGAATGTGGTCTTAAAGTAGAGGAGAAGAAGATAGAGATTGTTAGCAGCTGTAACTGCAAGTTCCATTGGTGCTGCACAGTGAAATGTGAACAATGCAAACAAATCGTTATCAAGCATTATTGCTCCAAGCGGGAGAGATATTCTGACAACATGTTCATAAAAAGGAAGAGTAGACACCAGAGATAACCTCAGTTGGGTGCAATACATGGACAATACAACTGAATATTCATGTCTCAGGTCTTTGTGAATGATTTATGTGTTTTCTATTTTTAATTTATCATTGTCATAAATGAATAACTGTATATTATTAAGTAGTGGGTGCTCTACATGTTTGTTATAAATATTGTGTTAAATAAAACATATGCACTTTTAATGTTTTCAACAATTAGGAATGAAATGTGTTTTTATGGAGACTGTTGGTGTACTTTTATCATATTCTGCAATATGAAATTTCCACAGCAGTCTGACTAGGATGTTCTGCCAATAACGTTTATGGGAATATGTCTGTGGAATAAATAGCGCTGTGACAAGTCATAACAAGTTGCCTTCTCTGTCTGTAAAAGAACAATAAAGTATGAGTATTTTCAAGGGTATACAAGGTTAGGCCTTCATTTGTGAAACATTACCTGTACCTGAAACTGAGGAGTGAAGAATGCATTTTTATCTCTATTTATTTTTCATGATTTTTACATCTGGCACAATGCAGTTGTTTTGCAAATAATAAAATGAGATGAATTTCGGTTTGTTCCCAACTGCCAGGTAAAATCAATAAAGGCCCCCACGATCTCCATTTTAATAGCATCAGTCTTTGAGGACATTATTTTAGAAGACGGTCAGAAACAGTATCTGCTTATTATAGGACCACATACAAGTACTGATGATCTCTAATAAGCCACGATTTTCATCTGGATAGTACAGTGTAAACTAAGCATAAACCTATTACTCAAGTCAGTATGTGATTGTCAACCTTTGGATCATTTACTATTATGATTTGCCACTATTTTGGCATGAAAAACAGCAGTTGTGCAAACATTTTGGTAAGTCCTGTTACTCTGCCGACTTCACCACTTTTCGGGAAAGGGGGAGTGTCAAAGGCGGAGAGGAGGCAATATCATCTGCCCCGCCACATTTATAATCTTCTACTCCAGTTTTTTGTCATAGAAGAACACTGAACTCTACGCCAGCCATGTGTGACTTGGCCCTATTAGAGTTATAATATTTAAACGGAACCTGTCATCCCCGAAACACCCCCTGAACTAGAGTAAGCAGTGTATAGTGTAAGTGATGCTAAATCCAAATATGTAAGTTTTATCTTCATACTCACTTCCATTCTGACGCTGTGCTCCCACAAACCAGCAGTAAAATGCATTGAGAGGACTCTTCTTTGAGTCCTCTCCATTATATGAGTGAGCACTGGAGTCCAGTGAGTGCACTTTACTGCATGTTTGTGGGAGCACAGAGTCAGAATGGAAGCGCGTATGAAGATAAAAATGACATAACCGGACTCCACGTCACTTACACTATACACCGCTTACTCTAGTTTGGAGGGCATATCAGAGCTGACAGGTTCCCTTTAATGATCCATATAAAAGGGGAGTACTATCATTACTTTTCTTATCATGTCACATTTTTATATACTGAATATCTCTGTAATTCCTTTAAAAAGGGGCCATAGCCAAATAGCTTTCTCCTCCTTGTTATATGCTCATTTACAGTGTGCTCTGGGCATGGAAAGGTTATCATAGGACTCAACAACTCTGCAGGGACAACTTAAACAATTACAAAAGACTCCATAAAGTTTGTCCCTTTGATATGCTAAATGTCATTTGCCTCTAGTGAGATTCATTATTCTAACGATCAGCTTCTAACCCTTTGAACCTGTGTATATACTGTATGCTTGTAAAAAGACTGTGAATGTTTGGTGGTCTCATCTCCTGCTGTTACTTATCCTAAACCTGGTGTCAAGTGTGGAGAGACGCTTCCTCTAGCAATAGTGTCTAGGAAATGAACATTGCAGTAAGTTCATGAAATATATCCTGCTATTAAAGAAAAGCAGCAAACACAGGTAGGTTACAGGCAGCAAATATGCAGCCATTTTCAGTGATTTAAACAATGATTTTTTAGAAACATCAAAAACGATCTGATTTGCCATGCAAATAGCATCTAGTTAGCTGGTACGTGATAATTTGATGAATACAAGGGAGATTGCTTAAGTAAAGACCAGAACTGTTTAACACCACTTAAAATATTTTCTTTCTTTTCTACTGAACAGAAACAAAAGGTACATGAGAAGACAACCTGGTTCCTTTCTGGAGCTTTATCTGGAGCCGACCCTATCTCCAAATTAGTAGTGGAGGTTGTCCATTGCAAAATAATGTAGGCAATAAACAGTAATTGGGCTGACTGGAGGATTCTCTATGTAGAGCAAATGTAGATTACATTAATACTGTTAATGGCGTTACGTAGTTTAACCTCTTTTGTTAATTACTTTAACAAAATGCAATTACTTACATACTTGTGTATCAGTTATTGTTTTACAGTCTTTCCGAAACCTATGAGTGTTTTAGAGATAACTGTAGAGTGTTCAGGATTCAGATGGGAAAGTAAAAAAAGAAGATGAATTAGATGTCTTAGGCCTCATTCACACTAGCGGCAGCACGGATCCAGAAGGTGAAGGGTGCCGCCGGATCCGTGCTGCCGCAGGTACACATGTCACACAGTACATACACACGGACACACACACACAGACACATACATACTTACATGCTCCCGGCAGCTCCGCGCAGCACAGTACAGGAGGAGGACGGCGCGCACATAGGACGATTACCCACAGTGCCCTCTCTTGGGCGACGTGGGGAATCATCCTATGTGCACGCCGTCCTGCTCCTCCTGCGCTGTGGAGACCTGCCGGGAGCATGTAAGTATGTATCTGTATTTGTACAGGTATGTGTATATTTATGTGTATGTCTGTATGTGTGTATGTATGTGTGCAGGTGACAAATCCGTCATGAATTCCATTGAAAGTCAATGGAGGACGGATCCGTTTACCATTGTGTCACACCAAACGGATCCGTCCCCATTGACTTTCATTGGGGGTCATGAATGGATCCGTCTTGGTGCGGATGCCTGGACCGGAGAGCATACCGCAGCATGCTGCAGTTTGCTCTCCGGTCTGAAGACGGAACGGAATGCTTTTAGGAGCATTCCGTTGTCTTCAGTTCAGTTTTGTCCCCATTGACAATGAATGGGGACAAAACTGAAGCGTTTTATTCCGGTATTGAGCCCCTATAACGGAACTCAATACCGAAATTAAAAAAACGCTAGTGTGAAAGTAGCCTTATTTAAGAGCAGCATATTATACTAAAAGACCCTTTACAGTGGCTGAGGATAGACCAGATAATCGCTAAAAAGTGGTCATAGGCATGGTCGTTAACAATTAGCTACCGGTGTAAAGGTGCCACCGATTACCTGATGAACGAGGGAAATACTTGGGTAGCAGATTGTGCCATCTAATCACGCTCTGTTGCCAGCAAACAATGATTCAGTATGAGGACAAACAATGGTAGTAGGGATCGCTACTCCCCATACTGTGGAGGAGATCACTGCATGTAATAGCAGTGGTCTCCTTCACTGACAAGCAGGCGATTGGCAGGAACAAATGCTTCCTTCCTGACAATTGTCTGCTAAATTTATTAGTGTACAGGGGCCTTAACATGTCCACTGGGCTATAAGGGTATGTTCAGATATGTTAGTCTATTCTGTGACAAAATCCACAGAGCCAATTTGCGACCCATTATTTACAATAGGAATTTGCTTTGTTGTTTTTGTGGTCACAGATTTTTTCCACATGGATCTCTCAGAAACCATGGCGGGTGTCTGTGGTCAGATCCATGGAAATAAAACTATAAATCCGCAACAGAGATCTGAGGGTCAGCCATGGATGTCTTCCATAAATTCCACAGCTAATACACAACAGATTTGTCCAAGTGTACTTTAAAGGGAACCTGTCATCAATTTTATGCTGACCTCACTGAGAGCAGCATAAAATAGTGAAAGAAATGCTGATTTCAGCGGTGTGTCACTCATGAGCTAAAAGTAAGTGGTTGCTGAGAACCAGCATCATAATCATTGCAGCACAGGCCTTGAAAAGAGTCAAATCTACTTGAGAAGAGTGATGGTTATTCCTAATCTCCTGCTCTCCCCGCCCATCTGCTGATGATTGTCAGTTCTCTCCTAGAGAGAAAGGGAGAAAACTAGGTAGAAGATTGTCAATCATCAGCAGGTGGGCGGGGAGAGCAGGAATTCATGAATAACCAGGACTCTTCTCAGGTGGCCGTGACTCTTTTCCAGGCCCAGTCTGCAATGATTGTGATGTTGGTTCTCGGCAACCACTTACTTTTAACTTATAAATGACAGACCACTGAAATCAACTCACCTGCCTTTACTTTATTCTGCTATTAGTATGGGCAGTGTAAAGTTGATGACAGGTTCCCTTTAAACCATTTGAACATACCTGGTACATAGAGATCTAGGGCAGAGAAAGTAGATGCTTTATCGATTCAATACATATTAAAAATTAATAGATTTTCCTAATTTTCTAGTCTTTGTACAGTAAATCCAGGCATATACAAGATGATGTTTTGTTGGTTCAGATCTAGAATCATATTTAGAATGAAAATGGAAAGAGGGATGTGGGGATTTTTAAAGCCCAAGGAATGTGGCTTTCTTCATCCCGTGCAACAAAACCTGCAGCATGCCACACAAATAGTGCACTAGGATGTGGTCCATCACAGGCTCCCATAAACCATTCCCCAACTCTCTGGGCCAAAAGGCACCTGCTAGGCTCAAGGACCAATCGCCATCCTCCGTCGAAGCTGAAAAAGTGCTCATCTAGCTCTGGCTTCCACCTGGGGCCAAGAGCCTCAGTCAAGGTCTGGCTCCACCCCAAAGGGGGAAGCCAAGGGGTTTTCAGAGGGGGTGAGGAACCTCATGGCCACACCCCCACCCACCCCTAAACCTCAAGGGGTAGACCATAAGGATGGCACAACCCTGAAAAGTCCTAGTGACAAACAAGCATGGAAAGTGGACACACAGGGAAACAAAAAATTAAATAAGTGAATGTATGCCATTACAGCATGGCCATTTGTCAAGAATTTTAAAAAATCCTCATCTTGCCTAGCCAGAAGGCCTGGGAAAATAGAGGTGAGTGCACTCAAATGTGAGAAAGGGAAGTGCATGCCAATTATGCCGATACCCAGTGGTCACCACTCCTGTGGCACTTAAGTACCTCAGGCTTTAAAATAACCCAGCTCATGGCTTTGATCTGGGGGTCCCAGGTCACTTACAAGTGGCAATCTTACAGCCATCAACATACACCTAATGGTTAACTTCCGTATGTGACTCTGCACCATCTCAGTGGCCTGGTCCAACCACTGATAAGAACAGGTAGTACACTTAGCCAAAAGGCCGAGAATCAAACTACCTTAGCCTGGGAGAGCCACCTTAGTGATAACGGTATCTCTCCTGCCATGTAAGTAGAGAGGGAAGAGCAGATGGCACTTCTGCAGGATGCTAAACCTTCACCATCTGAACATACACTTAGATCAAACATTATAAAAATAGTGTGCTGTCATAGGCGGGGTCCACTGTATTCAGAGAGAACACCCACACCTCCTCCTGCTATCCACTGTTTCCTTATTAACCAAATGGTACAATAGCATTTTTTTGTGCTACTTGATCTATTAGCCCAGTGAATCTGTCACTATGATGTGCTACTCTTACATACAGCAACATATTCTGGTGACTAGACCAGTCCACTTTAAAAATAGACATGTAATGTGCATATATGTTACCTACATTTATGAAAAATTGTGTGCATATACAGTTTTACACTCTGCCAGTGGTTTACCAATTTGTGTATTTTGTACATGATAGGTAAGTTCAAACAACTTACAATCAACAAAAAATGAGGAGACAGAAGTGCTCATATATCGGGCCCTCTCTCCTCACTCTGCAGGGGATGGGAAAGAGATGGGACCATACACTGTCTATTGCTTCCATCTCGCTTCCTTTCCTGCAGCCAGGAAAAAGAGTGCAAAATATGAGCACTTCTCTCTTCTAGTTCCTGCAATCTGTTAGGGTCTCAGCACTGAGACCCCAACCAATCGAAAACTTTAATATGTATCTATGACATATTAAAAGTTTTCTGAAAACACAGTAATCTGTTGGGCCAGTCTGACCCTGAACGGCAATTTTGGAGTTGTTTTTTGTTTTCACAGCACTTACTGTATAGTAAAATTAATATTTTTATACTTTTTTCTGCTGTTCAATATTTTTTGTTCAGTTATTTTGTCACTATATTTTGAGAGCCATAACTTTTTTATTTTTTTTATCTTGACAGCAGGGGGTAGCTATAGCGGAAATAGGAGATGCGGCTGCCATGGGGCCCAAACTCAGAAGAGACCCACCCAGAATGAGGACTGAAATATTTTATTGTATATACAGTATTACACAATGACATTATATACAGTGACATTATATACAGTGACAGAACATTTTTGATATATGTGTAAGAAATGGAGGGAGAGGTTGCCTGGCCGTTCAAAAATTTGCTGTGAGACCCAGTCAGTTCTTGTTCCACCACTGCTAGACAGTGCTGTGTGTGGGGCTTGTTTCTACTTAAATGACTCGTAGTTTTCATTGGTACACTATGGTCTACATTATATTTTTGATCACTTTTTTAGCGGGGAATGGTGGAAGAAGGATGAACAATAATGCAGCCAGACAGGAAAAGAAGCAGCCACATCTGGCCGGGACATGGGTGGAACCTGCACCCACAGCGCCCGCCAGTGCAGCAGAAATGGTGGTGTTGGCGGAGCTTCCCTCCACAGGTTAGCACCATACAGTCATTAGATAAAATGCCCAGAGAACCTATTTAATTCCATAAGCCCTGCATTACTTATGAAGTACAGTACATTATGTCTGTTACTCAGTAAACTACTGAAATGTAGCCTATTAGGTCTAATGGGCATATGTATATGGAAGACCAGGAGGCCATTGTTAGGTCTCCTGGCTGCCATACCAACCATCGCACCCTGCAAATGTGTTGTAGGGGAGGAGCTGATGGAGTGACAGAGGGAACATCCACACTCTGTCTAACCTCGCTATTGGTCAGCGGAAGCAGCTCTCGCTATTGATGGCACAGGCAAAACTGTACATCGAGGAACACACATCTATACCTTGATAGATAATCTCCTCCATTTTGAATTGGGTTACATCTTAGCAAACCCCTGAACCGATACCATCATTACTTTAAGCTTGCATATACCTTGAGGGGCAGATTGGCCATAGACCTTACAGGGAAAATTCCCAGTAGGCCGATACTCAGGGGGCCGTGCAAGCCCTCTTCTCTGCCAGCGACCACACATGACATTCTGAATTCAACTGCTGTGGCCTGCCTCTCACCTCCTATGCACCCTTCTCCATATCTTAATTGAGAGACAACTGGAGGAGGAGGAGGAAGAAAATAGCATCTACTGATGGCCAACACAGAAAGACAGCTTTTGTGGCAATATATTGTGCTGCACCGCGTATTTGGTTCTGACAAGATGCTATTTTGCACTATGGTATTGCTGACCCCCCCACTTGTGTTACCCACCCCTACAACATGGGGCCACTTTTACTTTTTTGTTTTTCAGGGCCACTTTATGTTCCTAGTCATCGCCTGCCTTAATGTCTTTGTCACAGTCACTTGGACCGATATGTGGGGCTTTGTATATATTTAGCATCACCCGGCCTATTGTATCATATTTGACTGAACTGCACTACAGCAACACATTCTACTACTCTGATCTTTCTCTAACAAAAGGGGCTATAGCAGGGGTGGCCAACCTTACAGAAACAAAGAGCCAGATTAAAAAAGTATGACTACCAGGAGCCACAAGCTATACATTTACATACGTGTCACTGTATTTTTCGCCCTATAAGATGAACCTAGGTTTTAGCAGAGAAAACAAATATTTTTCATCAGACCTCAGATCAGACCCCCAATCCTGTATGCTGGAGGGGCTGAAGGCCAGGGAGTGATGTATTTTACATGGGACTGTATGGTGGAGCGGCTGAAGGCCGGGGAGTGATGTATTTTACATGGCACTGTATGCTGGAGGAGCTAAAGGCAGGGGGAGTGATGTATTTTACATGGGACTGTATGCTGGAGGGACTGAAGGCAAGTGAGTGATTTATCTTACATGGGACTGTACACTGGAGAGGCTGAAGGCTGAGAAGTGATTTATCTTACACGGGACTGTATGTTGGAGGGGCTGAAGGCCGGGGGAGTGATGTATTTTACATGGGACTGTATGCTAAATGGGCTGAAGGCCGGGGAGTAATGTATCTTACATAGGAATGTATGTTGGAGGGGCTGAAGGCCGGGGAGTGATGTATTTTACATGGGACTGTCTGCTGGAGGGACTGAAGGCAGGGGGAGTGATTTATCTTACATGGGACTGCATGCTGGAGGGGCTGAAGGCTGGGGATTTATCTTACATGGGACTGTATGTTAGAGGGGCTGAAAGCAGAGGGAGTGATGTATTTTACATGGGACTGTATGCTAGATGGGCTGAAGGCCGGGGAGTGATGTATCTTACATAGGACTGTATGTTGGAGGGGCTGAAGGACGGAGAGTGATGTATTTTTCATGGGACTGTATGTTGGTGGGGCTGAAGGCCAGAGAGTGATGTATTATACATGGGACTATATGCTGGAGCGGCTGAAGGGGACCATAATTATTGATATAATACAGATGGGGGCCATTATATTATCATTATTATTAGTATTATTATTATTATTATTAATAATAATAATAATAATACAGAGGGCTTATATTTATTGGCACTACGGGGAGAGGGGAGGTCTGTTATCTGAGGATGATAGTAAAGTGAGGAATCTAAACATCTTTCTGTGAAACTCTGCAGAGACGAGACGCGGCTGAAAAAAGATATCATGGAGGTCTTATCTCTGAATGAAGACGCTGAGAAAAGAGTATACATCTTGGGGGGGGGGGGCTGGATATAGAATTTAGCCCACACTGCTGGGGCTATACATCCATCTACTATAATATCTGTACTCAGAGAGTTATCACTGTGTTATCTGTGGTGTTACACAGGACTGCAGGTGACATCTACTATATTATCTGTACTCAGAGAGTGATCACTGTGTTATCTGTGGTGTTACATAGGACTGCAGGTGACATCTACTACATTATCTGTACTCAGAGAGTTATCACTGTGTTATCTGTGGTGTTACATAGGACTGAAGGTGACATCTACTACATTATCTATACTCAGAGAGTTATCACTGTATTGTCCATGGTGTTACATAGGACTGCAGGTGACATTTACTACATTATCTGTACTCAGAGTTATCACTGTGTTATCTGTGGTGTTACATAGGACTACAGGTCATCTACTACATTATCTGTACTCAGAGTTATCACTGTATTGTCCATGGTGTTACATAGGACTGCAGGTAACATCTACTACATTATTTGTAGTCAGAGAGTTATTACTGTGTTATCTGTGGTGTTACATAGGACTGCAGGTGACATATTATGCATTATTTGTAAAAAGGGGCGTGGTCACAGGTTGGGAGGGGCGCAATACTTGGCTTGCCCCGGATGCTGGCAACGCACGCTACGCCACTGTTTCCAGCAGAATAAAAGTGCTTTTTCTGAACATGTAATACAGACACATAATGCACACAGGTATATTTGGGAGGTGTCTGCAATCTTCTGTGGGGAACTGTTGTTAGTTATATAGGTGAAAAACAGGTGAAAGATTCCCTTTAATAAGAAAATGCTTTATGGAAAGATTCCAAAATGCAAATAAGTGATTTGGTACTGTGCTTACAGTAGGGTGTCTTGCAGCTGCTGCAAAACAGATGGGTACAGCTACACTTGATAATTTGAAGTATGTGGACATTCCTTCCAATTATTTAGGTTAGGTATTGCAGCCACACCTATTGCAAACAGGTGGATAAAATGAAGCAGAAAATCTCTTTAGAGAAACACTTGCTAAACTCAGAACTCTTGGGCCTCTCCCTCTCTGAACCTTTCCTCATGAGCTGCAGGTTATTCATTTTATTTTTACTCACTTATACAGCGCTGACATATTCTACAAAATTTTATAGATATTAGCATAACTTACTGTCCACAGTGGAGCTCACAATTTAAGGTTCCCTATCAGTATGCCTTGGGCAGGGCCAGCTTTAGGTTACATGGCACCTTGTGTGAAAAGTCTTTTTGGTGCCCCCGACCACCCAACATACCAACACAACCATGCACGACCACTCCTCAATTCACCATTATGGGACTTTCAAAAATAGCTGGGCACTGGTTATTTTCAAAAATTCCATAGCAATAAATGGAGAGGACACTGTGTATGCACAGAAGTAATGGTGCCATACCAAGGTGATTACATGAATACAGCACCAGAACCAAGTTCATTACATGAATACAACACCAGAACCAAGCTGATTACATGAATACAGCACCAGAACCAAGTTGATTACATGAATACAGCACCAGAACCAAGTTCATTACATGAATACAGAACCAGAACCAAGCTGATTACATGAATACAGCACCAGAACCAAGGTGATTACATGAATACAGCACCAGGACCAAGTTCATTACATGAATACAGCACCAGAACCAAGCTGATTACATGAATACAGCACCAGATCCAAGCCTGATTAGCATGATACAGCCCTAGACCAAGCTGATTACATGAATACAGGCACTCAGCATCCAAGCTGATTACATGAAACAGAACCAGCAACCAAAGCTGATTACATGAATACAGCACCAGAAAACCAAGGTGATTACATTGGAATACAGCACCAGGACCCAAGTTCATTTACATGAATACATGCACCCAAGAACCAAGCTGATTACATGAATACAGCCACCAGATCCAAGCTGATTACATGAATACAGCACCAGAAACCAGCTGATTACATGAATACAGCACTCGAACCAAGCTCATCACATGAATACAGCACCAGAACCAAGCTGATTACAAGAATACAGCACTCAAACCAAGCTCATCATCATGAATACAGCACTAGAACCAAGCTGATTACAAGAATACAGCACTCAAACCAAGCTGATTACATGAATACAGCACTCAAACCAAGCTGATTACATGAATACAGCACCAAAACCAAGGTCATTACATGAATACAGCACCAGAACCAAGCTCATCACATGAATACAGCACCAGAATGTGGGAGGAAACTGGAGTATTATAGGAAACCCCTGCAAACTTGGTGAGAACATACAAACTCCATGCAGATGCATACCTTCCAACCAGTGGGGCAGTCCCGGGTTGCAGTGGCTGTCCCATTGTCCCGGTACGGGGGAGGTATGCCCCAGTTTTTGGCAGCTGCCCCTGTGTCCATAGGACGCAGAGACAGTTGCCTGTATTATGAAGAAGCAGACAGCTGCTTCATACATCATCCCCCCGTCCCCCCTGCAGGATCTTCATACCTCTGGTCTGGGCAGGGTCTTGGCCTTGGCTCCGCCCCCTCCACAGACCAGAGCAGCCAATGTCCTGCTATTGCTGCAGATGCTGCTAGGAAGAAGGTAAGTATATGGTGTTTATATTTTTAACTTTCTGTGAGTGGCACAATGTGGGCATATTACTGGGGGTACAACATATTACTGGAGGCACAATGTGGGCATATTACAGGGGGGCACAATGTGGGCATATTACAGGGGAGCACAATATGGGCATATCACAGGGGGGCACAATGTGAGTATATTACAGGGGGCACAATGTGGGCATAATATATTACTGGGGGGCACAATGTGGACATATTACAGGGGGGCACAATGTGGGCATATTACTGGAGGCACAATGTGGGCATATTACAGGGGGACAAAGCTGAGCATATTACTGGGGACACAGCTGGTCATATTACTGGGGGGCACAGCTGGTCATATTACTGGGGGCACATAACTGGGCATATTACTGGGGGCACATAACTGGGCATATTACTGGGGGCACAGCTGGACTTATTACTAGGGGCACATAACAGGGCACAAAACTGGGGAATATTTGCTATGTGGAGCAGTAAGGGAACTGGGTGGGAATAGGTGTATAGTTATGTTTTGGGTGGAGTTAGAGGCGTGGTCTAGTGCTGTTCATTTACAAAGTTGGGAAGTATGCAGATGTTGTCCATGGTTGGATTTGAACCTAGGACTCCAGACCTGCAAGGCACCAGTGCTAACCACTGAGCTTGAACTCACTTCAGCAGTCCACTACAAGGGCATCCCTGCAACAACAACAACAACCCTACATCGTTCTGACCTTGCACTCTTCTTTTTACTTTGTCATGGATGATCTGTCAGAGATAGAGGTCCATTTGGCTCATCAGCCTCCTTCTTTGTAGTTGCAGTTCCTCTAGTCCCTGACCTGCAGCTGTGGGGCGTTAGTGTTGAAGTCATAGACAGTGTTTCACTAATGCTACTTTCACACTAGTGTTTCTATTTTCCAGCATTGAGATCCATCATAAGATCTCAATACCGGAGAAAACCGCTTCCGTTTTGTCCCCATTCATTGTCAATGGGGACAAAACGTAACTGAACAGATTGCTCCAAAAAGCATTTCATTCCGTTTGGTTGCTTTCCTATACCGGAGAGCAAACCGCAGCAAGCTGCTGTTTTATTTCCATCATGGGAAACGGAGCAAAATGGATCCGTCATGACCCACAATGCAAGTCAATGGGGACGGATCTGTTTAACTCTGACACAAACGGACACAAAAGAAAAAGTATCCATCCCCCATTGACTTTCAATGGAGTTCATGATGGATCCCTCTTGGGTATGTTAAAGATAATACAACCGGATCCGTTCATAACGGATGCAGATGGTTGTATAATCAGTAATGGAAGCTAAAACGCTAGTGGTGAGTGCCCTTTATGTTCAGCTAGGAGTCATTGCCACTTAACTCATATTTCTAGCTTTAGTTGAGTTGCCCTGATGTTTTTAGTATCGACTCATGTAAAACTTCTTGTGGCTGACCAGCTCTTCTTGAGCTTTCTCTACCATGTTCTTGTGTTCTGCATCTTCTGCTAGTGTTTGCATATTCATTGCTCCAACATTTACACTGCAGCCCAGCTTCTCCTCTTCCAGATGCTGAATATAACTTCTACAACAAACAAACAAGTTGGGTGGGTACACTCTGATTTGGTACTTTTAAGGGAGAGTATGTATGATACGTGATAATGATTTGTTAATATTCAGACGCTCGCCCTAGGTGCTTGATCTTAATCTTCTATCAATATGTTAGATATGGTTGTGTGGTATAATTAAATAATTGTAGAGTTTCTCTCGTATTTAAGTTTCTTGATTTATACTTTTATTTTAAATATTCAATAAATGTTTAATAAAAAAGACAGTTCACCATTCCATAACTTAGAGTGGTAATATTAAAATAGCCTCTCTAATAGATCTGGGCCCAGAATCACAAAATAAAATTCAATACAAGTCTTGATAAAGTATAAAAATAAAAATAAGCAGCATGAAAAACGAGCACAGCTGTGCAGTATAATAAATGTGCAAGCAAATACCAATTTCAATAATAAAGTCTGTGATTATGTAGATACTACATTTAGTTCTTAAAGCGATGTTGACTCTTTGATTGGTATGATTTTCCCCTCTATGTAGGTCAGGACAATGGGGGATTAATTGTTGCTGTTTGCGCTACCATACAGCAAATGTTATTCTTTAGGTATGTTACCCTCTCTGGGCGTGATGGATGTGCCGATCTGATCGTAGGGATAGCCATCCCTCTGCGTTCCTCAGCTGGGCAGCACGAGAATGTTCGTTGCGCGCGCTTTTCAGCGTGCGAACAGCGTCCCACGTGGGTACCTGTAGTACTCAGCGCGTCTCTCACTTGCAATACAATCTGTGTGATGGTTGATCGCGATGTTTTATAATTCTGCTCCACCACTTAACCCTTTCAGTCCCGGAGGTTTTTTCGGTTATGCATTTTCGTTTTGCGCTCCCTGCCTTCAAACAGCCATAACTGTTTTATTTTTCTGTTCACATAGCTGTATGAGGGCTTGTTTTTTGCGGGACAAGTTGTACTTTCCAACGCCACCATTTAATATTTGATATGGTGTGGTGGGAAGCGGGAAAAAAATTCCAAATCGGGTGAAATTGCAAAAAAAACGCCATTCCGCTACAGTTCTACGGGTTTCTTATTTACAGCGTTCGATGTGCATTAAAACTGACCAGTTACTTTCATTCTACTGGTCAGTACGAATCCGGCAATAACTAATATGTATAATTTTTCCTGCGTTTTGATAGTGATAAAATAATTAGAAAGTTGCCTTTTTTTTCCTTGTCACATCTTGACCCCTATAACCTTTGGTATTTATGTGTATGGAGCTGTATGGGGGCTCATTTTTTGCGGGGCGATCTGAAGTTTTTATTGATACCATTCTGGGGTGTGTATGACTTTTTGATCACTTTTTATTTAATTTTTTTTAGAAAAAAAAGCGACAAAAAATGGCGAATCGCCATTTGGACGCTTTTTTCTGCCACACAATTTGCCGTATTGGAATTTTTTTTTATATTTTAAAAGTACGGGCGTTTTTGGTCACGGTGATACCCATGATGTCTATATTTATTGTTATTTAGGTATTTATTTTTTAATTATACGGAAAGGGGGGTGATTTGAACTTTTATATATTTTTCATTTTTTATATATTTTTTAACATTTTTTTTTAATTTTTTTTTTACTATTTTAAAGCTCAAATATGAGCTAATATATTGTGTTTTTTTTTCTTTATGAGCAATCAGGGATTCCTGGAAGTCCTACGGCAGCACACAATGGGTTAAGCTTTAGCTTCCTAGAACATGGCAGAAGAGACACACAGCAGTAATTAATTAATTAATTAATTAATTAACCAACAGTGTATAAGAGGCAGTAAGAAGACATCTCACTCAGAGTTTTTTTCTTCTGCATGGAGAAGAGACGTGTGTGTGTTGTTATACTAATTAGGGGTTCTGTCCCTTTAAATCAAGATATTTTTTTGGGGGGATTTTTGCTTTTTGACCCGGCCAGTGTTGGGGTTCCAACAACAGTAGTGACTGGGGTACCAGGCTTGTGTGGACAGGTCTGCCGTTCTGCTGCTCGTGGGCTTGCCACCTCCAATGCCACCAGGAGGGCCCTCTGGGTAAAGCAGTGGGCGGGGGATGTCTCCTCAAAGAGTCACTTTGTAGGTCTTCCTTTTCAGCCAGAAACCATGTTTGGGCCACAACTGAGGGATATTTTGAAAGACCTGAATGAAGACAAGGGCATTGTGTTTCCTCCACCTATTCCACCTGCAGCCCCTGCACCTTCTATGGCTCAGAGAAGACCTTCCTTCAGGCCCTATCGGGGAGACAGAGGTTACCAGAGGCCAAGACGAGATTACAGGGCAGATCGTTTCCGTAATTTTCGTTATAGGAGAAATAATCAGTCTTCTGCTTCTTCCTCCAAGCCCAAGCCTCCTCCTAAAAAAGATGATGCGTTATGACGCCATGTTAACATCGGCGAGAGTAGGAGGAAGACTAAGCCATTTCTGTTCCATCTGGGAAAACACCACCTCAGACGCTTGGGTTTTGTCTCTGCTCCACCATGGCTACTATCTAGAGTTCAGAACACTTCCTCCAGACCGTTATTTTCTCAACTCTCCTCAGCATCCTCAAGTCCTTCTGCTGGTGAAAGAATTCATCAAGAAAGGGGCGTTGGAACCAGTCCCTGTTCCAGAAAGGGGCCTAGGCCATTACTCCCGAGTGTTCCTGGTACCGAAGGCCAATGGCAAATTTTGGCTGGTCATCGACCTGACCGTCCTGAACTGCTTCATGTCCAGGAAGAGGTTCAAAATGGAGAACATCAGGACGGTAATTCCGATTTTGGACCAAGGAGACTTCCTGGCAAAACTGGACTTTATGGACGCGTACCTTCATATTCCGATAGCCCACAGCCACAGGAGATACCTCAGGGTTGCCATCCAGGTGGGCTCGGTTACGCAACATCTCCAGTTCACTTGCCTACCCTTCGGGCTGTCCTCAGCACCCAGGGTATTCACGAAAGTGGCAGTCGTCCTATCAGCGTACCTGAGGCTTCAGGGGATATACGTGGTACCATACTTGGACGACTGGTTACTGAAAGCGAAGTCTGCAAGTCTGCTGTCCTGCCATGTCCAGACGTCAGTCCATCTGCTGAGACGTCATGGCTTCCTGCTGAATCTGGAGAAATCTCAGCTGACCCCTTCACAGAACATGGTGTTCTTAGGTTTCAGGATCGATAACGTGAACATGACTCTTCATCTGTCAGTGGAAAGAGCCAAGAATCTGAAGAAGAAGGTTTCAGCTCTCATTCAGAGGCCGGTGACATCTGTGAGGTCGGCTATGCAAGTCTTGGGATTCCTTACGTCAACATTAGACGCAGTTCCTTGGGCCAGAGCCCACTTTCGTCTACTCCAAAGGGACATTCTCCTTCAGTGGAATCGCAGTCACCATTGCCTAGACAAGCTGATCACTATCCCTCCTCGTACCCTGGAGGACTTGAGATGGTGGATGACTCCTGGTCGCCTACTCAGTGGAGTCTCGCTGGTTCAGACATTGAAAACTCCGATCATCACGGATGCCTCCTCTTTCGGTTGGGGTGCCCTTGTCGGCTTGGCTTGGCACCAACAGAGATGGTCTCCCAGGGAGAGTCGGATGTCATCGAACCAGAGGGAGCTTCGAGCCATCAGGTTGGGCCTGCAACATTTCAGAACTATCCTCTACAAGAAGGATGTCCTAGTCCAAACGGACAACATGGCTGCGGTGTTCCATCTAAACAAGCAGGGAGGTACAAGGAGCAAAAACTTGATGACAGAATGTCAGCTTCTGTTCGAGTGGGCGGAGAAGAATCTCACCAACATCTCGGCGGTCCATATCAAGGGAATAAACAACTCCCAAGCAGACCTGTTGAGCAGGAAGATCTTGCTTCCGGGGGAATGGGCGTTGTCGCCGAGAGTGTTCGACCAGCTAGTCCAGAAATTCGGTCTCCCAGAGCTAGATGTTTTCGCGACCTTTACCAACAAGAAAGTGCCTCAGTTCTGCTCCCTGAGCAGGCATCCTGCAGCCATGGCCCTGGACGGCTTATCGATTCCGTGGAGGAGGAGGTTTATCTATGCCTATCCTCCTCTGGCTCTGATCCTGAGGACTCTTTTAAAGATCAAGAGGGAGAAGGCGACAGCTCTGGTAATCCTCCCATACTGGCCCCGCAGGTCCTGGTTCTCCCTGGCCCTCCAGATGTCCCAGGGCCAGCCGTGGAAGCTTCCCATGACACCGGACCTTCTTTCCCAGAAGGGTTTCCATCATCCCAACCTGGACCGTCTTCAGCTCACTGCTTGGTATCTGAGTGGGAGAGTCTAAGGCAACAGGGTCTTCCCGATAATGTAATTGCCACTATATCTAGTTCAAGGAAGCTTGTGACCAGGAGAGCTTACAGCCGCATTTGGGACACGTTCAGAAGTTCCTACTCTGATGTATCCATTGCTACCATCTTAGAGTTCCTGCAACGTGGTCTAGAGAAAGGCCTAAAATTAAACACCCTGAAGGTCCAGTTCTCGGCCATCAACTCCTTCACTGGTGGAAAATTCTCCAACCACCCGCTGGCTTTAAGTTTCTTCAAAGGTGTCAGAAAAACTCACCCTCAAGTTCGTTCTCCTGTACCATCCTGGGATTTACATGTTGTGCTGGAAGGTTTGAAAAAGTGCCCATTTGAACCTTTGGAGTCTGCTGAATTGAAATTCTTATCATGGAAAGTTGCCTTTCTGGTTGCAATAGCTTCTGCTCGCAGGATCGGAGAAATTCAGGCTCTGTCTTGCCGGGATCCTTATCTTCGGGTCAGATCTGATGCCCTCATCCTTCGCACAATGCCTAAAGTCACCTCTCCAAACACGTTGGATCAAGAAATCATTCTTCCAGCTCTTTCCCCTGATGAGAATGCTGTGAATCCTCTGGATGTTAGAAGAGCAGTCTTAATCTACTTGGACAGAGTTAAAAACTTCCGCCAAGATGAAAATCTTTTTGTGCTGTTCTCACAATCTCATTTGGGCCACAAGGCATCCAAAAATTCCCTTTCTCTCTGGGTTAAGAGCACAATAAATTTCTGTTATAAGCTGTTGAATCTTCCATCTCCAGTTACAGTAAAAGCGCACTCTACAAGAGCAACTTCAACATCGTGGGCTGAGTATTCTAATGTTCCTCTCCAGGAAATATGTCGGGCCGCCACCTGGTCTACTACCTCAACATTCGTAAGGCATTATCGTCTGGACATGTTCAGTGGCGCGGCCCTTGGCTCGGAGGTTCTGAGTGATCGTACTGGTGCCCCCCCTATGGACTATACTGCTACGTAGTCCCATTGTGTGCTGCCGTAGGACTTCCAGGAATCGCCGATTTTCAATACTTACCTTTCCGGAAAATCGGTTTCCTGAAGTCCGTAGGCAGCACACAAGCCCTCCCTAATAAAATTATGCTGCATACAAACTCTGAGTGGGATGTCTTCTTACTGCCTCTTATACACTGTTGGTTAATTAATTAATTAATTAATTAATTACTGCTGTGTGTCTCTTCTGCCATGTTCTAGGAAGCTAAAGCTTAACCCATTGTGTGCTGCCTACGGACTTCAGGAAACCGATTTTCCGGAAAGGTAAGTATTGAAAATTGGCGATTTACTAGACTGAGATAAATCCAAGAATTGCTCATTTCTTATCCTGGCCTGCCATCTAGTGGCCAGAATAAGAATTGCACTTTGAAAACTAATCCTCACCAGCGAGGATTACAGTTTTCATATGGTGTACAGACACCCCGATTGGCCACTCGGGGCGTCTGTACACCACCCGGAAGCGTACGCTTCTGGGTTCAGATGCAACTAGATGCTGTGATCACGTGTGATCACGGCATCTAAAGGCCCAGCAAGACGCTGCCGATCAGGTAAGTAGCGGCAAGTCTCTGCTGTTAGAAACAGCAGAGACTTGCCAGCCATGACGCCCGCCACACTTGCGAGCGGGCGCCATGTGCCCGCATCGCCCCAGCGCCGTACATGTACGGCGCTGGGAGTGTAAGGGTAACAGCTTCACCAAGTTCATATTTCATGGGACAATAAATCCCCCAGTCCAACGATCACGACATTGTGTGTAGCTGTGACGCCTGTAAGCATCTGAATGATACAGCCACAATACTCCCATCCCTGCCAGAGATGTGTCAATGGTCCATGGTCTGGATACAAAGGTAGTTTCCTCTGGGTTTTGCATTGGGGTCAGGTCTCGGTCTTTATACATGGAGGTTTTGGTCTGGGGTCTGAATGCAAAGGACATTTGTTCTGGGTTCTTTATCTTTAATTAGGAATTCTGATGTGTGGACTGGGTTTATTGAAGTCTGTATTTGCTTATAGGGGCCAGGTGTGTTTTGGGGTGCACTGAAGGGGATCATATGTACTATTTGTTATTCCACTGTCATAGATTGGGTGTAGGGTAAGGCAGGTGCTCAGATAAATGGGAAAAAAAATTTGTAGCATCTCTCTCTTCAGTATCTCCCTGAAAGTCCCTTTTCAAAAGGCTCATTGTGTATTCAGTGGCTGAATAAGATGTCATTTTTTAATGGATGCTTATATATGGAATAGTAGTGCAGTCTGCTGTGCTATTCCATGCAGTAAAAAACAGAGACTCTAGGAGATGCCAAAAAAGAGGCCAAAAAAGGGAGCAAATGGGTTGGGTCAATTTAAAGGGATATTCTGAGATTCTGCGTCCATCTTGCTCCCATCATCATGTGCCATCAGGTTCCAACTCACACTGAATGTGTTACTAAAGCACATGCAAGATAATAAATCCCTGCGCAAGCACTGTCAGAGCAGAGAACAGTGGCCTGCCTCCCAAGCAAGCCACTGGCGTCTGCGCAGTCAGGCACTCTCTGGCCCTCGCTACTGATATCAGCATGTCAGCTGATTCTGGAGGTTTTCCTGTCCACATGTATACAGCACACAACTCTGTATAGTCACTTTACACCTTACCCTTCAAGACCCCAAGCAATGTCTCCCTCTATGTCTGTGTATACATACAAATAGAAAGAAGACATACAGTATAAGAGCATCAAGTGTAACCATAAAAGTGAATGGGGCTGATTAATACCAAGCACAGCCACTATACAATGTATAGTATTGTGCTTGAAAAGCTTCCATGAGCTTCCAGCAGCTGACAGCTGATTGGCGGGGGTGTTGGCACTCGGACCATCGCCAATCTGATATTGATGACTAGAGATGAGCAAAGTTATGAAAACTTAAACTCGGCTGCTTCGCCGAATTTCACAAAGAAATTCCCTGTGTGACGAATTATTTAACCACAAAGCACATTTCTTTGTAAGTAGCAGGCGCAAAATTGGGGAAATGGCAATTGCGCTGTCCCTTCATTGAAACACTAAGATTGCGGCATCTGATGTAAAAATGGAGGCCTTTCAGCGGTTAAGAAATAAGAATACTCACCTCATCTGTTTGAGCGTGAAGAGGCCGCCATGGTCATCTTCATTGAAGATCTCATGCAAAAGCATACGTCATACGTCACCATGCACGAGATGTCACATGAGATGTTCAATCAAGATGGCTGCAATGGCCTCAAACTGATGAGTTGAGCATGTAATTTTTTTCACGCGATTTCAGGGAAAATTGATTTGTTACCACAAAGCACAAGGAAATTCAGCTTCGCAGCAAATCGAATTTTCCTTGAAATTCAGATCGAAGTCCACGTTGGATACTTTGATTCCCTCAACCCTATTAATACTCTATCCTGAGGATAGATCATCATTATGTATCACTGGAGAACCCCTTTAACAGGTATGAAACATTCTTTTTAGTGCTGCTGGAGCAGTTAGTGCAGATTCCTCTGTAAATCCTCCGGATTGTGTGTCATTATAGCAATAAAACTCTGGTGTCTACAGTGTTGAAAGTGACAGGGTGATTCACTGTAATGGGAACTACAAGGAAATTATATACAGAGCAGTCAGGACAGGGTCTCCCTCTTCCCGCCCAGCAGCACAGTTTGTTTTATCTGTGCACCCTGCAACTTTTAGGTTACTCCTCTAACACTAACATGAGAAAATGTCAAGGTCTTCAGCCCTTATCGTGGGCAGCGCTACACAACCCCCAGAACCTTAAAAGCAGTGGTCACTCGCCCCCACACAAGAGACAAATGAGCAGTGTGAGGGTCACCTCCCAGTGCTGGCCGCTGTGCCCCTCTAATCCCCGATTGTTTGTTCACTGCCTTCATCCCCATTTAATGCTCATCAGAAGATCACCACTAAACAAAACTGTGTATAATAATAATGTGTGTATTAACATATATTAATACATATATATCTCACAGAGCATAGTGATGTCATCACTGTTAATAACTCAACCCCTGATACCACTTATGACTAATGCTGATGTCACTTATTCCAGTCACCTACACATCTGCTACTGTATATTAACAGGAAGGCTGGTGGCTTTACCTCTGCAGAATATAATATAATTTTGACTCTGAAACGCTACTGTATGCCTGTTAGTGACGTTAAAGGGCATCTGTCAGCAGATTTGTACCTATGAAATTGGCTGACCTGTTACATGTGCACTTGGAAGCTGAAGGCATCTGTGTTGGTCCCATCCGACATAAGACTATATAAGAAAAATAATTTTCTTTAAAAAAGGAGCACTTATCTACGAAAAAAATCAAATGATATTAAACCAATACTCACTTGAAATGGCTATCC
>ONZH01011957.1:0-66804 GCA_900303285.1 Rhinella marina
CTCACTGGCCTGACTCTCCATTTCCTCCTCCTCCTCCTCCAAGTCCTCCTCTTCAGCCCATACACGCTCAAGAGTTAAGGACTGAGCACTGGTACCCTCTACTGTCTCGCCGACATTCTCCTCCTCTTCCTCCTCATCCTCATCCCCCTCCTCCGATACGCGCTGAGAAACAGACCGGAGGGTGCTCTGGCTATCAAGCGACGTATCTTCCTCCACCGTCTCTTGTGACAAGCGCGAAGCATCCGACTTGATGCTGAGCAGTGAGTTTTTCAACAGGCAAAGCAGCGGGATGGTAAAGCTGATAATGGCGGCATCGCCGCTGACCATCTGTGTTGACTCCTCAAAGTTGCTCAACACCTGGCAGATATCAGACATCCACGTCCACTCCTCATTGTAGACTTGAGGAATCTGACTGAACTGACTACCAGTTCTGGTGGAAGTTGACATCTGGCAGTCTACAATCTCTCTGGGCTGCTGGTAAACTCTGGATAACATGTTTAATGTGGAATTCCATCTCGTGGGCACGTCCCACAACAGTCGGTGAGTGGGCAGTTGTAGGCGGCGCTGCGCTGCCCTGAGAGTGGCAGCATCTGTGGTCGACTTGCGGAAATGCGCACAGATGCGGCGCACCTTGGTGAGCAAATCAGACAGATTGGGGTATGTCTTGAGGAACCGCTGAACTATTAGATTGAACACGTGGGCCAGGCATGGCACATGTGTCAGTCTGCGAGTTGCAGAGCCGCCACCAGGTTACGCCCATTGTCACACACAACCATGCCTGGCTTGAGGTTCAGCGGTGCCAGCCACATTGGTCTGCGCTGTGATGCCCTGTAACAGCTCTTGGGCGGTGTGCCTTTTGTCACCTAAGCTCAGCAGTCTGAGCACCGCCTGCTGGCGCTTTCCCACGGCACTGCTGCTGTGCCTAGAGCTACCGACTGAAGGCGCCGTGCCCACGGATGGTAATTCGGTGGAGGAAGAGGAGGAGGGGTCGGAGGAGGAGGAGGCATAGTACGTCTGAGAGACCGTGACCGAGGTAGGCCCCGCAATCCTCGGTGTGGGCAGTACATGAGCGACCCCAGGATCATTCTCGGTCCCAGCCTCCACCAAGTTAACCCAATGTGCCGTCAGTGAGATATAGTGTCCCTGCCCAGCAGCACTTGTCCACGTGTCTGTGGTTAGGTGGACCTTCTCAGAAACAGCGTTGGTCAGCGCACGGATGATGTTCTGTGACACGTGCTGGTGTAGGGCTGGGACGGCACATCGGGAAAAATAGTGGCGGCTGGGGACCGAAAACCGAGGGGCAGCCACCGCCATGAGATTGCGAAAGGCCTCGGTCTCTACCAGCCTATAGGGCAGCATCTCCAGGCTAAGCAATTTGGAGATGTGGACGTTGAGGGCTTGGGCATGTGGGTGGGTGGAACTGGATTCCTGCTGCTCCATCGTCTGCTGTAAAGACAGCTGAACGCTGCGCTGGGACACGTTGGTGGACACTGTGGAGGATCGTGGAGGCGAAGGTGTGGTTTTCCGGCGGGAGGCGCTCGTGCGGGGGTCTTGGGCAGGAGGTTGACTAGCAGAGGCAGCGAGTGACGCAGGGGGTTGACTAGCAGAGGCAGCGAGTGACACAGGGGAAGGAGCAGTGGGTTGACCCGCGGGAGGTGGTGAACGGCCTTGGTTCCATTGAGTGGGGTGTTTAGCACTCATATGCCCGCGCATGCTGGTGGTGGTTAGGCTAGTAGTGGTGGCACCCCTGCTGATCCTGGTGTGGCACAGGTTGCACACCACAGTCCGTCGGTCATCCTCACTTTCTTTAAAGAACCTCCAGACTTGCGAACATCTAGGCCTCGCCACGGGAGCTTCACTACGTGAAACAGTTGCTGCTGATGCACCAGCTCTGGCCCTGCTTCTCCCTCTGGCCACACCACTGCCTCTTACAACCTGTTCTGGTGCAGCACTCGCCTCCGCCTCAGAAGCACTGTCTTCACTCGGCATATCAACCCAGCTTGGGTCAGTCACCTCATCATCCTCCGATTCCTCAGTCTGCTCCCCCCTCGGAATTCCTCCCCTAACAACAACTTCACCACTGTCTGACAACCGTGTCTCCTCATCGTCTGACACCTCTTTACAAACTTCTTCCACTAACTCAACATTGTCATCATCATCATCATCATCATCACCCACAGACTTCGACAGTTGGAAAACTTGGGCATCGGGAACGAGGTCAGCAGCAACCTGAGAAGTGGTTTGTGACTCTGTGTTCCTGAGAGTATGCCGGATCGCATTCCAAATTTTCCTGGGAGGGGGCAGACTGGGGGGAAGGAGGTTGAGGTGGAGGAGCCAGAGGAGTGCTCCCTTGGGTAACGTGGGTGGATTGCGTGGAAGACTGACTGGTGGACAAATTACTTGAAGCATTGTCCGCAATCCACGAGATCAGCTGTTCGCACTGTTGTGGTTTCAACAGTCCTCTACCACGTGTCCCTGTAAGTTGAGACATGAAGCTAGGGAGTGTAGCTCTGCGGCGTTCCACAGCTCCCTCATCAGCAGGTACTGTCTCACCCTGCCCAGGACCACGGCCTCTGCCCCCTGCAGTAATTGAATGCCCACGCCCACACCCTCGTCCTCGACCCTTAGCCCTGGGGTTCAACATTTTCTGTATATAAGTGTATGATATTAAAAAAAATAAATAAACGAGCCTGGTGTACTGAAACCCACAAACTTGTTCAGTCTGGTTTAATTAAGTGACGTACAGAAAGTGTCACCTGGACAGAATATATGGATTGGAGCGAGTGTGCTGAACTGTGACACACAGAAAGGTTACACGCAGCTGTGTGAAATGGATTTGTATCACTGAGCTAAAACAACAAAAAACTAATTTTTTTTTTATATTTTTTTTTTAGTTTAGTTTTTTTTGGAACGTGATGTGCAGAAACTATCGTAGAGCTGAATGACACCCTACTGATGGTGGCTATTTAGACTGCGACCCAGACAAATGTCGCACAGAGATTTTTAGGATCAATCTATATACGTGACAGGTAGCAAATGACTTGGTTGTATTCTGTGACGTACAGAAAGTGTCACCTGGACAGAATATACGGATTGGAGCGAGTGTGCTGAACTGTGACACACAGAAAGGTTACACGCAGCTGTGTGAAATGGATTTGAATCACTGAGCTAAAAAAACAAAAAAAATATTTTTTTTTAATATTTTTTACTATATTTTTTTTTTGTTTTTTTTGGAACGTGACGTGCAGAAACTATCGTAGAACTGACTGACACCCTACTGATGGTGGCTATTTAGACTGCGACCCGGACAAATGTCGCGCAGAGATTTTTAGGATCAAGCTGTATACGTGACAGGTAGCAAATGACTTGGTTCTATTCTGTGACGTACAGAAAGTGTCACCTGGACAGAAAATAGTGAGTGTGCTGAACTGTGACACACAGAATGGTTCCACACTGCTGTGTGCAATGGATTTGTATCACTGAGATATAACATAAAAAAAGGGGGTTATATATGGCGATAGCTGCACTACTAGTGCCAGCCAGCCAGCCAAGCCAGGAGACAAAAAAAATGTCTTCTAGCCCTTAGAAGGGCTGTTGGGTTCTTTGTGGGTGATTCCTGCCTAACAGAGAACTAAATGAAGGCCTTAACACTCTCCCTGAAAGGCAGCAGCTCGGTCCCTAACGACATCCAGACAGCATCTGAGCCGAGCATCGTGGCCAGTCACTAGTATATTCCAGGGTCACCTGATCAGGCCAGCCAACCCCTGCTATCGACATGTAAGGGCCCCACGTGATGCTGGGTGTACCTTAGAGTCTCCTGGCTTGTGATTGGCTGTGTTTATAGGCGTCAAAAAAGCACGATGCGGAAGTTGCCATTTCCTCGAGCATGGCGAGATACTCGTCCGAGCAGCGAGCACTTACGAGTACCTAATACTCGAACGAGCACCAAGCTCGGACGAGTATGCTCGCTCATCTCTAATGCTAAGGTATGAGAATCCCACCTCTGTTACCGTTAAAAGCATAAACTAAATCCGCTGTCAGATTTCAAACCTTTATGAGCCTCAATAAGCTTGTAGTAAGACACTATTTCATATTCTTATATTGTTTCTTGCAGATTATTCAGAGAAGATAATGGATTTTTACATATGATAATGATATCGTCAGCATACAGACCAATTTTACAGACATGCCGGACACATTCAATACCCATATCTCCTCATTAAGTCTTATGGCTTCAGGATAAATAACAGAGGAGAGATAGGCCAGTCCTGATGAGTTCCTATGGTCATCCTTGTCCCAACCGAACAGAAACCCATATTCGTGCTGTAGGGCATGTGTATAATGATGTTCTTGCCTTCAGAAAAAAAACAGAGAATCCAAATTTAACTATTGTTTCCACCAAGATACTCCAGTGTACCCGGACAAAAGCATGTATTTTTGGCATCTAAGGACAAGAGTACAGTGGGGGTACCCAAGGTATTCTTTTCCCTGCATCAAATCAGTAATCCTTATTGTGGCATCTCTGGCTTGCTTATGAGACATAAAGCCAACCTGATTTGTGGAAACAAGACTGCCTATCACCTCTTCAAGCTTTCGGCGAGAACTGACACAAATATGTTTATATCTTCATTAAGTAAGGATATTAGCCTATAACTCCAGGGTAAAAGTGGATCTTTATCAGGTTTTAGGGTTGTTTAGCTTCAAGGCAAGTATTTCTTTTGAAGGACCCTCACCAAGACAGACGTGATTAAATAGTGATGTTAAAGGTGTTTTCCAACACTTTTTAACTGATGATTTATCCTCTGAATAGGTCATCAATATCGGATTGGTGGAGTTCTGATTACCTCCGCTGATCAGCTGTTTGAGAAGGCACCACCACTCCTGTGAGCAACACAGCCTTCTCGCAGCTTACCCTAGCCAGTGATATTACGTTCACCAGCCACATAGGCGCAGCTCGGTCCAATTCAAGTGAAAGAGGCTGAGATGCCATACCAAGCATAGATGCTATACATTGTACGGTGCTGTGCTTGGTGATCTGTGAGAAGGCCACAGTCAGTGACATATATAGAGATGTAAGGGCCCCATAGCAAGGATCAAACCAGCCCCCCCCCCCCCCACAAGGCAGAAGGGTTTTTGCCTAAACCCCTTTCAATGACCCTTGGGCCATTTTTCCACTGCTTCATTTGCTAAAAGTTGTTCCTTTACAGGCTAGAGTCCTGACTGAGTACTGGGCCCCCTCTTGCCCTGGGCCCAATAACAGTCGCATGGTCTGCCGCATGGTCTATGGTAGTGATGCCCCTGGCTGCAGTGCTCACAGAAGTCCAAGTGCCTTCTCAAACAGCTGATCAGTCCCGGGTGTTGGACTCCCACCGATCAGATACTGATGACTCTTAAAAAGAGTCAGAAAATGCCTTTAAGTAAGGCACTAGAATTCAAGAGAACTGAAGATATTCATTCAAGAACCCATCTGGTTTGGGTGCCTTAAAATGTAATTACATTTAATGAATCCATGACCCAAACATTCACAAGCATCTAGAGATGAGCGAATCATGCAAAATTTTATTCGCCGAACTTTTCCTAAGATTCGTATATTCGATGAATAGATTCGTTTAATTTGCGTACACAATATACGTAATTATATAGCTTTTAGCGAACATTTGCGCACTAATAACATACGTTCAGGTAAAAAGATACGCAACCTCTTTGAACACGTACGCATAAGCGTACAAAGTGCGTACAAATATGACGAGCTTTGCTGGAGAGGAATAATGGAGCAGGAGGAATGAGTCTGACCGCGTTCTGGCTTCTTATGGATACTGTATCAGCAGATGACAGCAGATTATCTGGCTGAGACTAAGATGAGCGTGCCATCCATTCCACTACCTCATCCATTTCTCCTCCACTACAATTTTGCTCCTTGGTGCGCCTGGTGGAACAACGGCCAAGTATTGCGAATACTACTAGTAGATGCTCCGGTTACAGGTCCTTGCCACCTTCTCCTTTTTTTAGAGCTCGAGGTCTGGCTGGAGCTGGACCCCTTTTGCTTATCCATTCCAGACATTTTTCAATTCACTCTGTTACCCTGCAGCTGGTCTTTGTCCCTGTATCTCCCTGTGTCTCCCTATCTCTCCCTGTCTCTCTCTCCCTGCCTGATTAATTACTAGCCCTGAACAGGCCCTGCACTTGTCCTGCAGTATCCCTGATATGCGTAATATGGATTCCCAGAGCAATTACACCCCAATTTTCACAAAACAGGTCTCAGAGTCTCAGAACTTCACACACAGTGCTTCGTCTCGTCTCAGCAGTCGCAGCAGAAGTGATGCATCACTGGCTTACCGAGCCTAAGCCAATCAGAGCAAGCCCTGCCCACTAGGTCAGGTGACCGCTTTCTTCCAGGGCTTTTGCACACGATAAACGAACTAAAAGTAAAATTTCGCTAATGAATTTAATTTGTACACAACAGTAACTTATACGTAGCAATAGCGTATAATTTATAGGACAAACTACGTAGCGAATGCGCACAAAGCCGAAGAGAATCACCTAATATTCGGATTTGTTTCGCAGCTAAAAATTTCCAAGATTCGATACGAATCAACTAATCAGTGAATAGATTCGCTCATCTCTACAAGCATCCAGATCACAATGTAAGGTAAGTCACAATAAGCATCACACACAAAAGTGACAAAAATTTTAGACATTTTATATTGTCACTATCTGGTCCATAACAAATTGCAATGCATGCTACTGTCATAGAGATAACGTTCATCACTAGAGAAGAGTCTGACAGTTTTTGACTGATGGAACAGATTTCTGTTGGTTAGAAGAAATTATATTTTCACCCACTGACTGTCGCCATTAACACTCATTTACACTAGTTATGAAAAAAAAGTTAGTTCATTGTGTTTAAAAGAGTTTTCCAAGATTTAAGTATTGATGACCTACATTATTCTCATTTTTAGCTGAAAGAACGATCTTGACCAGCCATAGGAAGTGGGGGTTGCAGTGAAGGAGCAGGTTGCGAAAAAGTTGCTAGGTGGATATAGGTGGATACCCCATTCAAAAATTTGCTGTGGGGCCCAATCAATTCTAGTTACGCCACTGAAGCCCACATATGGCTACTGTACACTGATGTAAGAATAAAGGGGGTCATTTATCATTGAGGTTGCTTTCGTGTCAGTTTTAAGTCTGGCTTTGCTTAATATGTCTACACCAAATTTATGAAATGGTGCATCTTAATAATGTATCTGGCATGAATGCAATGTGGGTTACTCCTTTAAGTAAAAGTACACCAGGGGGTTGCCTGCAGTAGGTTGCGACTTTGCCACCTGATGGATCTATAAAATAAACTGGGTAGTTTAATATTAAATAATCTATCCATTGTTTTAGGCTACTTTCACACTGGTGTTTTTGCAGGATCCGGTAGGGTTCAGCAAAAACGCTTTCGTTACTGATAATACAACCATCTGCATCCGTTATGAACGGATCCGGTTGTATTATCTTTAACATTGCCACGTCGGATCTGTCATGAATTCCATTAAACATCAATGGGGGACAGATCCGTTTTCTATTGTGTCAGAGAAAACGGATTCGTCCTCATTGACTTGCATTGTGGGTCATTTTTTGCTTAAGGCTACTTTCACTTTTGTGTTTTTGCCTGATCCAGCATTGATAAGCAAAAAATACTTCCATTATTGATAATACAACCGTCTGCATCCATTATGAACGGATCTGGATCTATTATCTTTAGCCTAGAAATGACGTCATGAACGCCATTGAAAGTCAATGGGGAACAGATCCGTTTTCTGTGTCTGAGGAAACGGATCCGCCCCCATTGACTTGCATTATGGGTCTTGTCAGATCCGTTTTGCTCCTCATCCCATGACAGAAAGAAAACCGCAGCATGCTGGAGTTTTCTCTCTGGTATGAGAACGGAACACAATGCATTTTGGAGCACTCCATTCTGTTCAGTTACATCTTGTCCCCATTGACCATATGATGGATCTCAATACCGGAAAATAGAAACACTAGTGTGAAAGTAGCCTTAGGGCTCATGCACACAAGCTTGTGTGCAGTCAGTGCCCGTGCTGTGGACCGTAATTTGCGGTCCACAATGCACGGGCACTGACATTGTGGCCACCGCTTGAATGGGGTCCGCGATCCGCATCCGACGGTCCGCACCACAAAAAAGTAGTGCTTGCGCTACTTTTTTGCGGTGCGGAGGCATGGCCAGAAACATCACGGAAGCACACCGTAGTGCTTCCGTGGTGTTCCGATCCGTGCTTCCGCTCGGGTCCGCGATCCATGATGCGGGCTGCACACAGCCGGTGCCCGTGTATTGCAGACCGGCCATATGCGGGCCTCAATACGGGCACGGGCCAGCACCGGCCGTGTGCATGAGCCCTTATATGATAACATAAGCTTGTTAAGATGTTTGTAAGCTGCCTATCTATATGTATTATCTATATGTACTGCAGTCACTCTAATGTGCCATCTGCCTCTTCTGCAAAAGGTGGAAGACTAGGGGCTTACCAGGGGATTCAACTGTTCCCTTGTGGGCCAGACTGAGCCTGTGCAATATCCTGCACCACCATCAATATTCCAAACATGAAAAAACCCTTTAACTCACTACTCCAGTTTATGAAATGGGCTTTCAACTCTCACATTACATAAAAGTCATAATTTCAGGATTCAAACTCGAAACAGAAAAACAAAATGGTGCCAGAGGTAGTTCTCTATAAATAGCATTGTTTGTTATGGCCAATTTCTAAAGATTGTATTTAACAATTCGGTTGAGAATTGGTTCAGAAATGTCTAGAATATGTGATTCTCTGAAATACAAAACAATTTCATTTTCTGATCCCGTCTTATCCAGCCGACCATATGTAGGCCATTGCGAAGTTGGGTAAATGTAGGTCTAATGTCTTTGATACGTCTTTTTTTTAAAATTCCTTTACATTGTCTGTTTTCCCAAGGCTCTCTGGAATGGAGGACAGGCTACATCTGTTGTCGAACAATTTTACATATTTATATACAGCACGACACAAGAATGCCAACATTGGAGAAGTCAAAATGACTTTCATTATAGCGGGAGAAAGGACAGAGGACAAGCATACCTTTTCCAAGACGAAGAATGGGATGATATTATTATGCAGATGGGTTTGAAGAATAAATAAACCATTATGCTACACTAGCAATCAGAGGCATATAAACAGCTTAACAGGTATTAAAACAATCACAGTGATGAGGGCTTGAGAGGGTTCCTTCAATCTGCCTATCACAGTTGCCGAGCATTTTGTGAGATGAATGTATGAATGTACCAGGCGAGGATCAAGAATAACATCTAGATGAGTCTTCTTATTTATTTATTATGTAACTCATTTCATATGCCGGTTCCTCATCAAGTAAAATATGCATGTCAATGATTGAGCTCGCCAGACACTGAAGAAGTACGAGTCGTCTGCTGATAATGCGCAAAATATTGTAAATGGAAATTGTTTTCAGCTACAAAATGGCTAATATTCTACAGAAATGAAGAAAACTAGAGTACAAATAGAATTATACTTTGTTCTACGAAGTTTGCATGTGATTCATATCCGCCGATGTTCAGGCATTCTGAGCGCCGATGGATGTGTTTACACAGGCCGATGTAAACTGAATGTCAGAGAAATGATCGCTACCATAGTCGTTACTCCCTTGTTCAGTTCTATTCATTATCTGCAACCCATCCCAAGTTACACAGGGAGATGCGTTGCTGATAATGGGGCATCTTTCATCCTGAAGAAATATGCCTATTAGTCAACAAATAAGCTGATGAACACGCTCGTTCGTCGGTTGATCAGGTGTTTGATTCTATGGGCCAATTATCAGGAATGAAAATTCCTATGAACGCAGATTTCTGATAATTGGCCTGAAAATTGTCAGACCAAATGCCCTAAGACCTAATCTACATGACTGTTTTCAGGACCCTTATAACACAAATTTTGATTATGGCCTTAATTGAGCCATTCATACTACCGTATGAACATGCAGATATTTTTTTCAGGTCTTACATATGGCATAACATATTAAGCAATACAGCCAAAAAATATAGTTCATGGGTATACAGTGGCCTCTCTCAGTCCGCTGAATGGGGGAGGTGCTGGGAGTCGGACCATCATTAATTTAATTTTGATAGTCTATACTAGAGATGAGCAATTAAAAAAAAATATTTTATGCCTGATTTGTTGAATTTTTGAAAAGAAGATATTAATTCAGTCTCTTGCTGCTTGTGGCAGCGGGGGTAATGGGAGGTGACTGTCCTCCTCCACCATCCTGCCGAGTTGGAGTCAGCAGAGAGATAGCCAACAGGATCTTTGCTGCTTGATGAACTTTAGCAAGTGATTGGCTGTGTGGTTATTCTAGCCCAGACCACTCAGTTCTAACACTGCATACATATGGTAGGAAGGATGGGGAGTGGTAGTGATCCTCTGCCCTGCTGTTGCTGAGGAATGTAAGATGTCCATGGAGGAGGATGTAGAGGAGGTGGATAAGCACCTGTTATGGGAATCATACTGAGGTGGAAGTGAAAGAAACTGGATTTATTGATGCGGTGCAGCCTCACCATGAAAAACATTAACCCAGTTGGCCATGAAAGACATGTCCTGTCCTTGTCTGTAACAGCTGCTCCAGGAGGCTATGGTGACGTGCATCTTGCCACACAATGAAAACTTCAAGGATTGGCCCATGTTCTCTTCCACGTGAGAGTGAAAGGCAGGGATGGCTTTTTGGGAGAAGTAATGCAGGCTAGGTATCTTCCAGGGAGGCTGAGCACATATCATGAGCTTTATAAAGGCAGCAGAATCCGCTAAATGGTATGGCAGGGACTGCATCACCAGCAACTTGGTCAGATGGAAATTAAGCTTGCACATCAACATATTGCTGGGCACGTAGAGTTGCTTCTTGGCCACAGATTCTGTTATTCATGCCTGAGAACAGAGCCAAGGCACTGTAGGAGCCACCGAGCTTGGCTTAGATTTGTCATATTTTTAGCCTCTGCACACATTATCACCAGTTCCTGAGCTGACCATAATAGAAACAGATTTGGCCCTGGCAGTTTTTTGGGAGGTTCTGGCAGTACGTTGCCTCTGCTCTTTATTGTTGCCACTGCCACTATCCTCCTCCTCTGTTGATACCTCCTCTTCAGCATCGTGATCTGGCTCCCACTTCCTGTCCAACACACAATCAACATCATGGTCCTCATCCTCCATGCCACTTTTATCAGACTGTGCTCAGGGGCGTAGCTAAAGGCTCATGGGCCCGGTGCAAGAGTTCAGCTTGCCCCCCCCCCATCTTCCCTCACCGTTGGTGCACCTAGCTTTTCTGCTGGCCAAGTCAAAAATTGAACACCCCCATGCCAAATTCTCACCCTAACCTTTTCCCTCCTAACATTACATATATCACTACAGAACATACAGGGTAAGGCTACATTCACACGACCCATTCACTTAAATGAGCACTGTGTGCTGTCCGCATCTGTATGTCCATTCCTATTTTTGTCCGTTTTGTGGACAAGTATAGCCATTGTTACAGTGGATCTGCAAAAAAAACGGATGCCATATGGAACATCATCCTTTTTTTGCGGATCCACAATTTGCAGACCGCAAAACACAACGTTCATGTGAATGTAGCCTAATACAGCACCCCATACCTCATTCATCTAGTGACATCTCCTCTGATGTAGATCTTATCTTTCCTCATCTTCTCCTTTCAGACCAGATACCATTTTTCAGCCATTTCTCATCTCTGCAGTTTGACAGAAAAAATCTTAGTTTACTACTTTTCCATCATCCTCCCATCTTCTGGACAAATCATCCTACCAGCCCAAGTACTGTGCTACTAGTACCACACAGATAGTGCCCTTCAATAATTATTGTCACACAGTGTCCTAAAATAACTGCGCCCAGCAAATAGTGTCCCTGACAGTAGTAGTGTAAACATAACACCCCCCAGAAATAACTGTGCTATGCTGATACTGTGCCAGGGTGCCCCCACAGTAATAGTGCTCCCAAAGTCCCAACTAATAATTCTCTGCCAGAGTGCACTTGTTAGTAATAGTGCACCCAACAGTACTAATGTCCCCACTGTGCCCCAGAAGTAATAATGCTTCCAATGTGCCAGTAAGAAGTGCCCCAATAATGTGCCAGTAAGAAGTGTCCCCAGTGCCCCCATGTGCCAGTAACAAATGCCCCCAGTGCCCCCAGTGCCAGTAAAAATGCCCCCAGTGCTCCCATGCCAGTAAGAAATACCCCCAAAATCATGTGCCAGTAAGGTGTCCCACCCCCATTGATGCCCCCAAAATTATGTGCCAGTAACCAAATTGCCCCCCAAATTTGCTGCCCATGAGCCGAAATGTCCCCATGCCCCATGGGCCAGTAAAGTGCCCTCCAGTGCCCCAGTGGTTAGAAATGCCCCCAGTGCCAGTAAAAAATGCCCCAGTGCTCCCCGTCTCCAGTAAGAAATTGCCCCCAGCTGCCAGTAAGAAATCCCCCAGTGCCCCATGTGCCAGTAAGAAATGCCCCAGTGCCCCCATGTGCCAGTAAAAATGCCCCAGTGCCCCCATGTGCCAGTAAAAATGCCCCCAATGCCCCCATGTGCCAGTAAAAATGCCCCAGTGCCAGTAAAAATGCCCCCAGTGCCCCCAGTAGAGCTCTGGTCCATAATTGCAACAAGAAAAAACAAACAAACATTAATACTTACCTCCATGGAGCTGGCAGCGACGCGATGCAGGCCTCTTCCGGCCTGTGTCCCACTCTGCACGGCTCAGGCGGCGCGCTGACGTCATCATGCCGCCTGAGCCAGCCTCTGATAGGCTGCAGGACTAGTGCCTGCAGCCTATCAGAGAAACGGGCAGGGGAGACACCTCTTCCTCCCCTGCCCCGCAGTATAGGCATCTGTATCGCCGTCCTGAGGATAGATATACAGATGACTATGGAGATGAGCGCTTCCACAATGGAAGCGCTCATCTCCCTCTGCCCCGCCGCCGACCCCAACTGTTCGCAGGGCCGCGCCGCACCTTGTGTACAAAATATATTTGCCAAAAATCTCTAATTTACTAAACAAGCATAGCATTAGTTTCAGAATACCTCATATCACTATGGCATTTTGTGCTTTATCTGGTTGGCAGTGTGCCGTTGCATTGTATGTATTTTCCTTTCCTTAAGTCGATTCATGCTGAACAGAAATGATGGCCGCCAATCTTGTTGGAGATGTGGAGGAGAGCGCTATAAATCAGCTACTGTTGTCACCAGACAAGCCTTTGGTGGTGGTGGTGTTACAATATGGGCAGGTGTGTCTAGTCAATACAGAACTGCCCTACACTTTTTGAATGGTACAGTGACAAACCCATACTACTTGAAGAACATAATTAATCCAGTCATTGTGCCTCTGCATGAACAACACATCCCTAATTTCACCTTCATGGATGACAATGCGCCAGCTCATCAAGGTCACCTCATTAGGCAATGGCTGCTGGCGACTGGGGGACCTCAAATAGAGTGGCCTGCACCTTCTCCAGACCCATATCCCATTGAAAACCAATGGGATCAGCTGAGTCGTCGTGCAGAGGCTCATAACTCTGTACTCCAGAACCTCAATGACCTGAGGGCCTCCCTTCAAGAAGAGTGGGATGCCATGCCTCAGCAGACAATAAGTCGACTTGTGAACAGCTTAAGATGTCATTGTCAAGCTGTAATTGATGCTTAAGGCCACATGACAAGCTATTGAGACATTGACATTTTTTGTGGAGGTATAACCAACATTGTTATTGGCTTTTGGTTCAATAAATTGCTTGAGATGTGGAAGTCACTACTTTCATGATAAAATATCACTGTAGAGTGAACTTTTTACGTTTTCCATAAATTTAATCTGAAAGCCAAATATCCCTTTTTGTGAGTAGCGTAAATATATGCACACATAACCACCTAACCTTTAATATATTCTTTTTTAGCTCTTTTTTAGATGCTCTAAGTAGCATTACAGTTACATTAAACTGTAAAGATATAAAATAAAAAATCTGTTTTTGAAATATTATGAATAAATGTTACACTATAAAGAATAACAACAGAAACTTATATCATACAGATGGCAGAGCCTTGGGTGAGAGAACATGTCCGACCTGGCTGCTTACAGTCATGAGTAGTCTCATGTGTCTTAGTTCCAGCTGTCACTAGGAACCATGTTCTTAATATAAGTGTTGTCTGATAAGACCCGCTGTGCTAAAGAGCATAACAGCTTGTAATATGTCTCACTTAATATTCAATAGAAAACCAAATAGTGCAAATGTGCTGTCCGCATTATTAGGGCAGTGTAGTTTATAATAGCTCTGGTATGAAATTTTTTTGCATTGGATTTTCTTAGGAGCCACTTTTAGTTCAGCAAATTTGTAAATCATTGATTTATGTTAATTTTGTGTTTTGGAACTATTAAAGGGGTGTTCTGTATTGAAGGGGTTTTCCAGGATTTCACTACTGAAAAGTGGGGTCTGACACCCGGGATCCCCTCCGATCAGCTGTTTGAGAAGACACCGGCGTTCCTGTGAGCGCCGCTACCTTCTCGCAGCTTCCCAAGCACAGCGCCGTACATTGTACCTCGGCTGTGCTTCGTATCGTGCTCAGCCCCATTCTCTTGAATGGGGCTGAGCTACTCCTAGGCCACGTGACCGATGAATGTGACGTCACTGGCCTAGGAAAAGCTAAGAGAAGGCTGCGGCGCTTACGGGAGCACCCGTGCCTTCTCAAACAGCTGATCTGAGGGGGCCCAGGATAACTATCAACTTTTAGATTCCAAGAGGGTAAGAAAGGGATATACTATATATTTTCTGACTGAACGGAAATGTGCTCTGAGTATTTATCCATGTTTTGCCAAGTGACCATCATTAATCTGATGAAATAGGGCCTAAAAATGTTGGTATAAGGAAACATAAGGGCTTTTTTATTTTTGATAGATTGAACTTAAGAACATTATTTGATGCTTTACATTCACTTCTATTGCAAAATTGCTGTTGCTAATTGATTTATATAGATGCGATGTGCACAGTCCCAGGTAATCAAATCATTTTAGTGATGTTCAGGAGTCAGGATCATATGAGGGTCATGATCTTTTGCAGAAACTATTGTTTAGCTTTTTTCTCTAGCAAGTTGTAATACTTTTCCTTTATCTGAAACAAATTAAATATCAAGGTAACTGAGATTAGTAGGGCAGAATTATTAACCCTGTGTAATATTTAGATGGTCTTAAGATGCTTCAACGTTATCAAAGTTGCTCAAGCTAGATGAGAAATTTGTCTAAAATTATGTGTAACATTGCATCACATATTGCATGGCTTACTTTGAAATATAATTTTGCACCAAAATTTTGGCACAAATTGACGCTTTGTGAGCCAAGCCCCTTTCCCTTATAACCACACCTTCTTGTTGATCAAGCTGAAAAAAGTGTCTAAACCACTAAATTAATGTTTTACAAAGTGCATATACCAGAACCAGCTCTAGAGAGAAAAACAGCCAGAGAATCCAAAAATGTAGAGAAAAGTGGAGAAAGAAAACATTTAAAAGCATTCCAGTATTAATAGAAGAGGTAAACTTAACCAGAAGCTTATAGACTCCATAGAAGTGGAAAGGGTTTTGCCAGGGGTGCATCACCAATGAGGCCAGGTGAGGCGATCGCCTCAGGCAGCACCAGATAGGGGCAAGAGGGGGGCAGCCAAAGGGCCATGGGGTGAAGGTAAGGGGTTAGGTTAAGAAACTGGCATTGGGGAGGGAGGGGCGCCATTTCAGTTTTCGCCTCAGGCAGCAGAAAGGCTATGTGCACCCCTGGGTTTTGGCCCTGGACAAACCTAAAAGGCAGAACCTGGAGAAGCCCATTATACTATATCTCGCTGTGGAATCCTGTAGTAACATAAACTGTAAAAAAGATGCAGAACTTAGTCTGACATCGGGGTCCGCCCTGTGGTTGCATAGTGTGAGGTGTTTAACCCCTATTTCTGGATGTTTATACATAGTAACATAGTTTATAAGGCCGAAAGAAGACATCTGTCCATCCAGTTTGGCCTGTTTTCCTACAAGTTGATCCAGAGGAAGGCAAAAAACCTCTGTGAGGTAGAAGCCAATGTTCCTCACTTTAGGGGAAAAAAATTCCTTCCCGACACAAATCAGGCAATCAGAATTGCTCCCTGGATCAACGACCCCTCTCTAGTAACTATAACCTGTAATATTATTACCCTCCAGAAATACATCCAGGCTGCTCTTGAACTCTTTTAGTGAACTTACCATCACCACCTCCTCAGGCAGAGAGTTCCATAGTCTCACTGCTCTTACCGTAAAGAATCCTCTTCTATGTTTGTGTACAAACCTTCTTTCCTCCAGACGCAGAGGATGTCCCCTCGTCACGGTCACAGTCCTGGGGATAAATAGATCATGGGAGAGATCTCTGTACTGACCCCTGATATATTTATACATAGTTATTAGATCTCTCCTGAGTCGTTTTATTTCTATTTGTATTTATGCAAAATACAACTAGAGAAGTGAAGTATGAGAGACGTTTATTCAGAGAAGTTCAAGACATTTTGGCATATTAACTGTTACTAACTGTAATTGCACTTGTGAAAGATAACCAGGCCATGCATGCTGAAACTGTGCCAAACGTACTTAAACTTGGCTCTTCAGTAACAAAGCATTTGCTCTTAACTTGGCCTCATTATTTCCTGCACCGTTATACTGCACCAACGTTTTTAGCTGGAAAGTGACCCTGCTTTGCACCTTACCATTCATCACCTTCAAGGGCATCCCAAACCACCGGAAGGGAAAAAAGGTGTGCCCTTTCCATCACCTCACAACGCAGGGAGCATCCTAACTACTACTTCTATCCTCCACACCGTCCTAGTGGCCACTGCACATGATGCCTGCAGATTAGGTATCAGGTATGTCACAGGTTTCTGTCAAAACCAAGTTTCAATATGCCCATCTAAACGAGGTATCAGTGTTTTTGGAACAAGGTCTTTAAGAGGTTGTTCCAAGTTTTGAAGTTATCCTACTAATAAGATAGGGGAAAATTAACTCAGTGGTGGGGGTCCGACAGCTGGGTCCCCTACCGATACTGAGAACTGGAGTCTCGTTCAGGGGTGCTACACCATTAATTTTCGATGAGACCGCCAGGAATACAGTAGCTGAACACTGTACTTGGCTATCTCCAGCAGAATGAATGGAGTAGGAGGGCACATTGTTGGTCTTCTGCTCAATCAAGATAGGGTAACGGGATTAGTTAGTTATTCCCTATCCTGTGGATAGGGGATATCTAAAAATCTCGGCACAACTCCTTTAAAAAAACAAATATGGCCTTTTAGTTTCTATCTCGATCCATTAAATATCTTTATATGCTTTGGGAGTTAATATCAAACTCTTGCATGGAAGTGAGCCACAAGATGTAACACATTGAGCTTTGGAAAACAAAGATCTCTTCTTTCTTGAGGTATTTTGTAATCAATTTGCCCAGTTTACTCCTCAGGGGACCCTCCTGTTATACCATGATGATTGCAGTGATAAATCCATCATTATGTTCAGTTCCGTGGAAACAGCTTTGAGCCTTGCCAATTGTGGCAAATCTCGTGTACGGCAGTCTGATCAGTCTAACTTCAGCTGACTGTGATTGATTCTGAACAAAATGTCATGAACAATCAAATACTGTGTTTTTTTCTGCAACAGAATAGAATTGTCACCCTTAATCTCAGCACAACTTAAAATAGAGCACAAGTGATTGCTTGAAACATATGGTAATTATGAAGAGCTGTCAATCTCTCAGACTCGTAACTGTGCCTCCATCTTATTTACCATCTACAGAGCTAATTGCACCTTCTCGGAAGATTTTATCTACTTTTTAAAAATAAATGTCATTTAAGGTAGCAGGCACTTGAAATTCCACTGTTCACTATAAATGTAATATGAAATAATGCAATACAATGCTATATCATGTAATGTCATATGAGGGAGGTTTTGTTATGGAACAGTTTTAAATTATGTAAAAAATGTCATAAAAATCAGACTGGCGTGGGCTAGGTAGCCAAGAAAGAGCCATTCCGATTTTAGTGTTAGCTCAATCTATTCTTCATTCATCTCCTTCAACCTCTTAAAGTCACAACTTTTTTGGGCCTTAAATGGGTTACAAGTAAAGGGTTGTCCTTAAGATAGGTCATCCCTATCTAAATTGCAGGGGGCTGACACCCCACAACCCCCTGGTGATCAGCTGTTCTGCAGCAGATTCACAGCTTGTGAAGTGGATTGAGCTTCCATTGAAGTGAATTGAGGAGATTTTGTAGTACCCAGCTGGGTCCACTGCACAACAGATGGAACTACTGTAAAAGTTGATCAGCAGGGGTGTGTGGTCATGATTTGGACAACCTGTGTAAAGGGTTGGCCACTTTCTGGCTACTATTGACAAATATATGACTATATGAATACCGCCTTCGTTGGAATTGTGTGCCTTTATCTCATAAGGTTACTAAGTTTTTTATGCCGTCCACGGGGAGGTCCTGTCCATAAGATGGCTGCTGATGTAGGGTCATGTGATTAGGCAAATCATTCAGTTTCCTCCATTAAAACTCACTGCACCTGCACTAAACTCCCAACAGTGGTGGGTGCACTTTATTTGAATGGAGGAGGCAGCACATAGAGGTGATTTGCCTAGTGACATGAACCTCCATGAGCAGGACAAAAAACTTGGCAAACAAGGGGGCATACCTTTTGAAATTTAGTAAATGGTGCAGAATATAAACAAAGGCTATATTATCAAGTGTCATATCATCATCATGTATGCACAGTAGCCAACCCCTTTAAGAGCACTGTGATTTTTTTTAATTCTTTGCAACTAAAACCTTTATATTTTTCCTTTGACACAGCCATATAAGGGCTTGTTCTTTGCAGTTGTATTTTTCACTCCCCCCATTCCAGGGTACATATAACCTACTGGTTACGTTTTTTTTTTAGCTCTGGCTGGAGAGGGTATAAATAAAAACAGCATTTCCACCATGTGTTGTTCCTTTTTAATTCTGAGGGTCAGTATGACTGTGGTGGTAGCAAATTTATATAGTTTATTTTTAATTTTTTAAATACTTTTTCACAAAAAACATTAACATAAACAGTTGCGCATGCACAGTCTCTGTTCCCGGAGCTGAAGCACAGCCTCTTAACGTGGACATCTACTTTGAGCTGTGGCGCAGGTGCGATATTGTCAGGGCCAGGCAAGCTTTGTGGCACTATCAATCAAGTGGCAGTGGAGAGCTTCTTCAGCAGCGGGGACACCTCTTAGCAGTTGAAAAAGTCTTAAAGAATCAATTTGCTCATATCTAAGGCTTCATTCACACGACCGTATGTGTTTTGCGGTCCGCAAATTGCGGATCCGCAAAAAAAACGGATGAGGTTCCGTATGGCATCCGTGTTTCCGTTTTTTTGCGGATCCATTATAACAATGCCTATCCTTGTCAGCAAAACGGACAAGAATAGGACATGTTCTATCTTTTTTGCGGAACGGAAATACGGACATACGGAAACGGAATGCACACGGAGTACCTTCCGTTTTTTTTGCGGACCCATTGAAATGAATGGTTCTGCATACGGTCCGCAAAAAAAAACGGAACGGACACGGAAACAAAATACAGTCGTGTGAATGAAGCCTAATAGTGATGATTAAATGATACCTCGAATGTAGACAGGGTTCCCACTAGTATTATAAAGCTGATGGTTGGGACATAGTACATCCTGTAGAACACCTTTAACCCTTTCACTACCAGCTTGAAGCGGGCACCATGGCCGGTGGGTCTTCGGTGTTTCAAACAACAAAGACCCACGGCTAATGACCACGACTGGCAATAATGCCGATCAAGGTCATTAACCCTTACAGTCCCAGCGCTGTACATGTACGGCGCTGGGGCGATGAGGACACATGGCACCCGCTCGCACGTGCGGCGGGCGTCATGGCCGGCAAGACTTGCAGGTACTTACCGCCATCGGCGGTTTCCTCTTCAGCAATTAGATACCGTGATCACATGAGATCATGGCATCTAGTAGCGCAAAAACCCGGAAGTGTTCGCTTCCGGGTGGTGTACAGACGCCCCATGTGGTCAAATGGAGTGTCTGTATATGATCTGAAAGCTGTAAACCTCGCTGATGAGGTTTACAGCTTTCAAAGGGCAATTCTTATTCTGGCCACTAGATGGCAAGCCAGGATAAGAAATGAGCAAATTGAGTTTTTATTCAATATTAAAAACTCCTGATTGCTCATAAAGAAAAAATAAAAAAACACAATCTATTTGCTCATATTTGAGCTTTAAAATAATCACAAAATTTTTTAAAAATGTTAAAAAATATCTAAAAAATAAAAAAAAATATAAAAGTTTAAATCACTCCCCTTTCCGTATAATTAAAAAATAAATACCTAAATAACAATAAATATAGACATCATGAGTATCACCGTGACCAAAAACGCCCGTACTTTTAAAATATATAAAAGAAATTCCAATACGTTAGATTGTGTGGCGGAAAAAAGCGTCAAAATGGCAATTCGCTGTTTTTGGTCACTTTTTTTTCTAAAAAAAAAATTAAATAAAAAGTGATCAAAAAGTCATACACACCAGAGAATGGTATCAATAAAAAGTTCAGATCGCCCTGCAAAAAATGAGCCCCCCTACAGCTCCGTAAACATAAATACCAAAAAGTTATAGGGTTATAAAGTTATACTTTATAATTATTTTATTAAAACGCAGGAAAAACTATACATATTAGGTATCACTGGATTCGTAATAACTAGTAGAATGAAAGCAACTGGTCAGTTTTAATGAACATCGAACGCTGTAAATAAAAAACCCGTAGAACTGTAGCGGAATAGCAGGTTTTTTTGCAATTTCACCCGATTTGGAATTTTTTTCCCGCTTCCCACTACACCATATGCAACATTAAATGGTGGCATTGGAAAGTACAACTTGTCCCGCAAAAAACAAGCCCTCATACAGCTATGTGAACAGAAAAATAAAACAGTTAAGGCTGTTTGAAGGCAGGGAGCGCAAAACGAAAACGCAAAGCCGAAAAAACCTCCGGTACTGAAAGGGTTAAAGCTAGATCATGTGATCATGGCATCTAAAAGCTCATAAACCTGGAAACGTGCACTTCTGGGCTTCTTACCAGCATCGTCTGCAGCCAATGAGGATGACGATAATTGAATTCAATACACTGGGTCTCTCAGAAGAGACCCAGTGTATTGAAGTTGCAATTCTTATTTTGGCAAGCTGGTGGCAGGCCAACATAATAAATGAGCAAATCTCCTTTCATCATGAATCTATATGAACCATGATGGTTCAGAATTAAAAAAAAAAAAATTTTAGCCTCAAATATGAGCTACAATACCATTAAAAAAATATAAAAAAAAACATAAAAAAATGTAAAAAATATAAACATTCACCCCCCTTTTCCTAATATATATATATATATATATATATATATATATATATATATATATGTATATTATATAAAGCTGAGTGTATGTGTGTGTGTGTGTATGTCCGCTAAAGTGTGTGTATGTCCGCACCGCTGCAGCTACAATCACAATATTTGGCACACAGGTACATCAGGTGTACGGGAAGGTTTTAGAACAGTTTTCAGCTCTCCAGGACGTACCGTTCCTGAGATATAGCCAATAGTAGCCTGGTCACATGAACCTTATCAGCCAATAGAAGCTCACAGGCACACACCAGGTTTCTATGACAACCTAGCCAGTTCACTGCTGTAGGTCTGCATTAAAGAGACAGAGCACTGTGGATGACAATGGTAAAGGAGTTTTCTGGTTACCATAACTATAACTTATGTTTTAGACTAACTCATCATCAATCATTACCTCATATAATGTAAATTTCACATATTTACCATTCAGTAGTAATAAAAGATGTTTTCTTCCACTGCTACCCACCTTCCTCCTAAATTACTATGGCATCGACCTATAATTCAGGCCACCGTCAAAAGAAGGACTTAAAAGCCCCACCCCCAGATCCCACTAAGTCACATCCCTTCCATGCCGCATTTGACCGGGATTAAAAATATAGGTAAAAATTACCTTCTTTCAGCTGCAGGGGTGGGGGGAGGGTGACTTTCTCCCTGCAGCTCATTGCTCAGACTGCACAGTGCTGCTGCTGAGAGTGCTGCTGCTGTGTCCATCCAGGCCCTGCGCATGACAGAGGACAGGGAGTCTGAAAGCCAGACTGTCCAGCCTAAAACAAGACCTCTGGCCACCCTAGGGGCAGGCTGATGTTAGGGTGGCCAGATGTCAGGCTTTAGGCTGGACAGTCCAGTTTTCTGGCTACCTGTTTTCCGTCCGACGCAGTGTCTGGACAGACACAGGGATGTCCACCCTTTCAGTAGCTCACACTCAGACAGCTTCTCCTCCGTGTCTTCACAGAGCCAGGGGGGTGGCCTCATGTTTAGTGGTGTGTCTTCATGGGAACTGGGGGCGCTGTTTCACGCTTAGGGGAATGGCCGGTGAGGTCTGGCTTTCTGGGGTGAAGACAGTGGCCACTCTAGCTGCTGTGGAGGTCACAGTTAAAGGGGCGGGCTACTGTAGAGGTCACTGTTAAAGGGGCGGGCAGCTGTAGAGGTCACTGTTAAAGGGGCGGGCAGCTGTAGAGGTCACTGTTAAAGGGGCGGGCAGCTGTAGAGGTCACTGTTAAAGGGGCGGGCTGCTGTAAAGGTCATTGTTAAAGGGGCGGGCAGCTGTAGAGGTCACTGTTAAAGGGGTGGGCTGCTGCAGAGGTCACTGTTAAAGGGCGGGCTGCTGTAGAGGTCACTGTTAAAGGGGTGGAAAGCTGTAGAGGTCACTGTTAAAGGGGTGGGCAGCTGTAGAGGTCACTGTTAAAGGGGGGGCTGCTGTAGAGGTCACTGTTAAAGGGGCGGGCTGCTGTAGAGGTCACTGTTAAAGGGGCAGGCCGCTGTAGAGGTCACTTAAAGGGGCAGGCCGCTGTAGAGGTCACTGTTAAAGGGGCGGGCACTGTAGAGGTCACTCTCGATATCTTTTAACGACACACACACAAACAGTAAATGAAATAAATTAAATATACCCGGGCGAAGCCGGGTCCTTCAGCTAGTATACATATATATATATATATATATATATATATATATATTTATATATATACAGTACAGACCAAAAGTTTGGACACACCTTCTCATTCAAAGAGTTTTCTGTATTTTCATGACCATGAAAATTGTAGATTCACACTGAAGGCATCAAAACTATGAATTAACACATGTGGAATTATATACTTAACAAAAAAGTGTGAAACAACTGAAAATATGTCTTATATTCTAGGTTCTTCAAAGTAGCCACCTTTTGCTTTGATTACTGCTTTGCACACTCTTGACATTCTCTTGATGAGCTTCAAGAGGTAGTCACCTGAAATGGTATTCCAACACTCTTGAAGGAGTTCCCAGAGATGCTTAGCTCTTGTTGACCCTTTTGCCTTCACTCTGCGGTCCAGCTCACCCCAAACCATCTCGATTGGGTTCAGGTCTGGTGATTGTGGAGGCCAGGTCATCTGGCGTATCACCCCATAACTCTCCTTCTTGGTCAAATAGCCCTTACACAGCCCGGAGGTGTGTTTGGGGTCATTGTCCTGTTGATAAATAAATGATGGTCCAACTAAACGCAAACCGGATGGAATAGCATGCCGCTGCAAGATGCTGTGGTAGCCATGCTGGTTCAGTATGCCTTCAATTTTGAATAAATCCCCAACAGTATCACCAGCAAAGCACCCCCTACACCATCACACCTCCTCCTCCATGCTTCACGGTGGGAACTAGGCATATAGAGTTCATCCATTCACCTTTTCTGCGTCGCACAAAGACATGGTGGTTGGAACCAAAGATCTCAAATTTGGACTCATCAGACCAAAGCACAGATTTCCACTGGTCTAATGTCCATTCCTTGTGTTCTTTAGCCCAAACAAGTCTCTTCTGCTTGTTGCCTGTCCTTAGCAGTGGTTTCCTAGCAGCTATTTTACCATGAAGGTGAAGGTGATGTACACAGTTTCCTCTTAACAGTTGTTGTAGAGATGTGTCTGCTGCTAGAACTCTGTGTGGCATTGACCTGGTCTCTAATCTGAGCTGCTGTTAACCTGCCATTTCTGAGGCTGGTGACTCGGATGAACTTATCCTCCATAGCAGAGGTGACTCTTGGTCTTCCTTTCCTGGGGCGGTCCTCATGTGAGCCAGTTTCTTTGTAGCACTTGATGGTTTTTGCGACTGCACTTGGGGACACTTTCAAAGTTTTCCCAATTTTTCAAACTGACTGACCTTCATTTCTTAAAGTAATGATGGCCACTGGTTTTTCTTTACTTAGCTGCTTTTTCTTGCCATAATACAAATTCTAACAGTCTATTCAGTAGGACTATCAGCTGTGTATCCACCTGACTTCTGCCCAACACAACTCATGGTCCCAACCCCAATTATAAGGCAAGAAATCTCACTTATTAAACCTGACAGGGCACACCTGTGAAGCGAAAACCATTTCAAGTGACTACCTCTTGAAGCTCATCAAGAGAATGCCAAGAGTGTGCAAAGCAGTAATCAAAGCAAAAGGTGGCTACTTTGAAGAACCTGGAATATAAGACATATTTTCAGTTGTTTCACACTTTTTTGTTAAGTATATAATTCCACATGTGTTAATTCATAGTTTTGATGCCTTCAGTGTGAATCTACAGTTTTCATAGTCATGAAAATGCAGAAAACTCTTTGAATGAGAAGGTGTGTCCAAACTTTTGGTCTGTAGTGTATATATATTTGTTATTGTCATAATTATATTGAGCTGTAGAATTAAAGTCTATGAATGACTTTGGAGCATTTTTATGATGTTTGTTTTAGTAGTTCTGGGCTAAAATTATTTTTTTCAGTTGGTATTCAATAAGAATTTTCAGCCGTTTTTGAGATACAAGGGTTTAAAATCAGTCTGTTTTCAGAGTATCAGGTCTCATCTGCTAAGTGCTCATGTGAAGCCTTATCTGTGATCCTCTGACCTTATAAACACTTATTATAGCTGAACTCTTATCAAATTTATAAGAATAGGGCTTAAATAAGTGTTTATGTATATATTAAGTCAGAAGATCAGAGATAAGGCTGAGGCATGAGCCATTATCTGATGGGACTGAGAAGTGATACTCTGCAAACAGGCTGTTTTTTAACCCCTCTAAATCGAAAATGGTGAAAATTTTTATTAAAGACCAACTGAAAAAAAAAAAAGATTTTTAGCCCAAAAATTAGTAAAATGCAATCAGAAAAAAAATGCTCCTGAGGTGTCCATGGCCTTTAAGTTAAAAGGTTATTTAAACCATATAATGTATAGCATAAATCATGTCCTAATTTTACAAAAATAAAAATGAACATTAAGAATTTATTTGAAAAAATGGTACCAATAAAAACTATAACATGTCCTGCAAAATTCAAACACTCAAGCAGCTTATTAATTTGGGTATTTCTATTCCCTTAGAATTAATTGTTATATAGAGGTCTAAGAAATATCCCATGACTTCTTTGTTTTTGGCAGAAACATTTTTATTAAATCAACATCTATATAATGTTAATTTAACAAAATTGCTACATTATTATACAATAAAATAATATAAGACCATATTTTAAAGTATTTTTGTACTAATAATCATAAGAAAAATAAACTATTGGTTTTCAAATTTCCTTTATGGTTGAAAGTATCACTTTTAAATTATAGCACAGAACATTCAAAAAGTCATTTAAATGGAAATTTCTTAGATTTTACTTTAAATGTCGCCTCTTTCTGCTGACACTGGCTATTTTAGCCGTAGTTACATTACTGCTTCAGACAATCATTTTTCTTCTGAGATACACTATCAGGCTCTGCATAACTAGTATTTCCTTTCCTTTAATATTTTAATCTGTCAAAGATGAATTGCTATCATTACTTCTATTAAAACTAATGTAAAACTGCCGGTTCATTTTTTAACTCATATGCAATGACAAGATTGGAATCAAAAACTTCCTCGAAACAAGTCAGATGATTTAGAATAGCAGCCGCTAATATACAATAGAGAGGAGAATTCATAAGACATGTGGTTCAATGTACGGCATTATCTGTGCACAGTTTATATAGAAGGGTTTTCCATGAAAATCCAGTCCGCAAGTCAATTCTCCTTCAAAACGAAGAAAATAGACTTTCTGTGCCATCTATAGGTATCTATTCTGCAAGTCAATGTCCAACCCCTTAGGATATGAGTCAAGTTACCATATCAACCATCTGTAGCACTTAAAGAAGTTGGCTGAGTATGTATTTCCTTTGTGGAAGGAAGCACTAGGTTGCAGCAAGTGCCCCAACAGGACGATACCATGTATTATGGCTATCAGGAGGTATTGATTCTCCTTGTTCAAGATCTGCCCTAAAATTTCTCTACCTTTTTGAAATATCAGAAAGGTGGTAATTGTAATAAACCTAAAGATATTCTAGGAATGCAAATAATTCTTGAACCCCTTCCTGCCTCATAACATACTATTACTGTACATCATGGGCGGGAGCCAACACCATCTTCAGCGAGTGTCAGCTTGAGATATAGCTGACACCGTGCTGCAAAGGTCAGAATAAGAGCTAGCTCAGATCCCAGCCATTTAAGTCCTAAGACGCCCTGGTTAATATGCATATGACATTTAAGTGGTTTACAGAGACAGGGACTCCCTATGTGCACCATCACGGTCACCACAAACTGATTGTAGGGGCCCAATGATGGTCATGGAGACTGGAGGCCTTACAGTTGCCATGTCTGGAAGCCTGTTGTTATGAAGTGGATGTGAATCTGATGTGCCATTTGAACAGATTCGGCTTGGTGCTAATCCTAAGAACATTATCTAGATGTCCCCCCCAGTCTTAAGCCTTTAAACCGTCTACAGGGATCTGGACTCCGCTGCAGTGGAACTATTGGGACGTTACTCTTTGGAGTCATGGCTAACTCACTAAGATCAAGAGGCATGGGTGCTCAGCACCGAAAGATCAGGAAAAACTGTAGCCAGGGACAGGCTCCAGTGAGGGCAGGCAGAATTTCTGTGATCTGATAAAAAGTCTGAGGTCCGGGCAGGCAGATCATGGTCAGAACGGAGATCAGGCAGATGTCAGGTCAGGCAGCAAAGGGTCAAATCTGGGAAACAGGCAGAATTCAATAAATGGACAGATGAATGTCAAAATGGCATACCTTTGCAGGCTTTTAATCATTATTTTGGAATAAAGAAAATTTTTAGTAGTGAGTGCCGCACTCTTTTTTCTATATTTACTACCATCCCTGGAAGACCCTATGGGTACGACCACACTGTCAGGTTTCCTGATGCAGTTTTGTAAGCTAAAATCAGAAGTAAAAGGACAGAAGGTACACAGGACAAGTATGATTTCTCCTCTTTTTTGAATTCACTGCTGGTTTTGGCTTCCAAAACTGCACCAGGAAACCTGACCGTGTGGTCGTACCCTAAGATGCTTGGTTTATGTCTGTAATTGGTGTCTATCAGAGATATGGCAGAAATATCTTATCACATTGGTGGCTGAGCTCACAGTGATGCTTCACAACTAGCATTAAGCCTGATAGACCAGCCAACATCCTCCTTCCTGATTGTCTGCCAGGCTGACTTCTAAGCATTGTGGGCAAGCCCACCAGCTAGAACCAGTCCTATCATGTGATCCCCCTTCTTCATCTTCCCTGCTTGTGTTATTAGTGTACTGAATTTTAAAAGAAAATGGCAGGCACAATTTGGCACAATTCATCTGAAGCAAATTGCCAAAATGTCTGATTCATTTAGAACAAGTGTTTTTGTGAAATTCATGATGAATCCGATTAGTTTCAAATCGATTTGCTCATCTCTACTCTCATTATATTGGGGAAGAAGCTCCACGGTATGAATTTGCTATCCTTAGGTGATGTACTCTTTTAAAGTATTTGTCATCACATGTCCTTTTAATCTATAAATAAACCACAGATCTTTTAAAATGCTTATAATTAGAGCTGATCGAATCGAATCCACCGAAGTGGAATTCGAGAATTTGATCCGAATCTCAGAATAAATTTGATTTGCCGCAAAGCCAAATTTCCTTGTGCTTCGTGGTAGCGAATCGATTAAACCTGAAAAAGTGTAAAAAAAAAAAATCATACCGCCTCCATTCGCTCGGATTGGCCAGCTGTCTCCATCTTGATTGAAGATCTCGACTGAAATTCCGTGTGCGGTGATGTGTGAGGTCACCAAATTAATTCGTCACACACCAAATTTTTTTGTAAAATTAGGCAAAGCAGCCAAATCAAATTTTCTAAAACTTTGTTCATCTCTACTTATAATGGCCTCCACTTATGTATGGAAACTTGTTTTTTTTTCACAGATTTCCACATAAACAATGAGATAATGAGATATGTGTGTCTCAATGTAGAAGTAGACATACAGTAGGGACCAGTGGCGTACGTAGAGAAGTAAGGGCCCCATAGCAAGGATCAAACCAGGCCAGAAGAGTTTCTGCTTAAAGCCTTTTCAAGGACCCTTGGGCCATTTTTCCACTGCCTCATTTGCTAAAAGTTGTTCCTTTAGAGGGTAGAGTCCTGATCAAGTGTTCACCTCCAGTAGAAGGGGAGATGATCCCAACTAAGACTGGGCCCCCTCTTGCCCTGGGCCCCATAGCAGTCGCATGGTCTGCCGCTATGTTAGTTACTCCCCTGTTAGGGACCTATTCATTTGAACCATGATTCTAACCTTGTCTACTGTGCTTTTTTCACATTTTATATGTTATGCTTTTCTTGATTGGACCATTAGAGTAGCCCAATATCTACAATCAAACTTGGAGATTGATCAAGCTAGTTTTTGAAGCAATGATTTCTTTTCTACTGGGAGTTTTAAAATGTGTCCTTGAATGTCCATGGAATACCCATTTATCTTATCAAAATGGGTTAAAAACATTAAAATTTAATTGGAGCTTTTTCTTCTACCAGTCTTGCCTTATGTACAGAGTCACTTACGTTAATGTACTGTAAATCCGGCTTTACACCTGCATTTTAAAACATTCTCAAATTATTCTCCAAAGTCATGACAAAGTCATATGGCGATACACATATTATTTTTTTGCAAGAGGCTCATTTAAATTCTACTTAAGTCAAATCAGACCAGATAATCTGATTCAGGCTCACGATTAATTTTTTTAGTGGGTCTGTTAAAAAATAATACTTTTTTTTTCAAAATTATTATTATTTTTTTCTTTCTCTGGTTTTGGAAGAACTTTTTTTCATAGATACCTCCCATAGATTCTGCAAAGATCATCTGAAAGACATTTCACTATGTATTCTGACGGGAAAATACTGCTATGTACAGCATCACCGTCCAAATTATTCCTGAGGGCAAGTTCTTTTATGAGAAATTTCATGTGGCTGGAACCATGGAATATGTTCTACTCCAAATGTAACTATTTTCTATTTTATTTTTAATTGATTGCTTTGAATATCAAACAGATACCTCCCAAGGCTGCATACAACAGAAACAGTAAGTTCCCAAAGTTTCACTCACTAACTTTACACATAAGGCAGATAATTTCAGTGCATAGATTATATATGCATGCTATTTAAGATAGCGTTTTCCATTGGTTTTTCGAAAATGTCCCAGTAAAAACCACAGAACATAGTGCGGACCATTCAGATATAAAATGTACATACTTACATTAAAAAGGTAAAAGCACTTTTCAAGAAAATCATTACATGTGGGATGTCGAATTATCGGCTTCATTAAGGGCTTCTCCTTCTGATGGCTTTTACATTTATTTGATCAGGAGAGGACAGAGGAGTCGGAGACCGAGCTAAAAGCTAGCCTAAAGGTGGGGTCACACAAAGGTTTTAACTCATGTTTTTCTGCACATTTGCATTTTAGTAGCCTTTTTTGCACCTTTGGTTTACTGTTTTTTGCAGTAAAAACTTCAGCTCCAGATATTAGCTAAAATTCTATGTTAATTATGAAACAAAGAACACACAAGAATTTTCTGTAATTGGTATTTTCTGTTAATTCATTTTTTTGTTTTTTGTTCTTTTTTATTAAGCATTTTGATATTTTTGGAAGTTTCTCTACTGTTTTGACATTTCTTCTATAGGGAAAAATTCCATACAAATGTGGTTTACATGGAAAAAATGCTGCTAAAAACACTAAAGAAACTGCTTGTGGTATAGGAAAAAGCCCAAGTGGTTTCTATAGCTTTTTGGGAGTGAACAAAGAATGCCAGAGTAAGGCTACCAGAAGGCTACTAGAATACCAGAGTAAGGCTTTGCCGCCCATTGTAAGTCAATGGTCGGCAGATTCATCTCCATTGACTTACATTGTGAGTCATGACGAATCTATCTTGCTCCGCATCCCAGGTTGCACTCAAAAAATGCTGCTTGCAGCGGTTTTGTGTGCACTATGGGAACGCAATGAAATGGAAAGGAATCCACTCTAATGAACTCCTTTCCCTTCAGTTTGGTTTTCTCCTCATTGATAATGAATGGGGACAAAACTGATGCATTTTCCCCCGCTATTGAGATCATATGAAGGATCTCAATAGCGGAATGGGAAAGCACAGATGTGAAAGTAGCCTGAATTTGTGTGTCTAGGGAACATAAATGGATTTATCACAGAATGCCATTCCAGAGCTGCTTTGTAGTGTGAAACACAAAAGCTGCGGGGGGAAAAAAGATAGCCTAAAATACATATAAATCAATAAATAATGGCTAATGGATATTTAATACCCTTAGGCTCATGCAAAAGTGTGTATTGACCAATGTCAAACTGTTACAGGAATACATATGATGATATATTTTTTAATTGAAAAATGGACGCAAAGACCAAGTAACAATACTCTGCTCCTTGCTCCTACCTTAGTCATTCATCAGACCTTTCTAGAAGGTGCTCTGATTTTACTCATAATATTACTGTAAATTATAACCTTCAAGCATCCCTGACATAACTCCCAGTTAATGTCCTTATTGTGTCATCCTTTATAACATTTGTTTGGGCTTTCTTTAATAATTTATGAAATACCTAATGTACCATCTGTCATGGAAGAAAATAAAGGGAATAAAATCACTAATCACAGCACTCGGTTTACAATATTCCGTGGCATTTAGCTCTGCATAAATTTATATATTGAGTAGATTTATATATTTTGAATTATTCTCATTTATATCTGAAATATAAAATAGTTTTCCAAAGTAAGCAGAGCTTAGAAATGCTAAAATACAGAATTTTTTTTGAGTATTAGAAAACGACACATGCCTAAAATGTTTCAACCTGAAAATACAACTCGCTTCGTCATTACTGCGCCATATGGTGTGAACTCATGAAATCTGTCGCGTTACAAGGCAGGATGAGATTTTTAAAGACAGCCAATAGGTTTATGTTCCATCTGAATATGCATTTATGTAAATGTGTATCATAAATTTCTACCATAACTAATATAACATTTCAATAACACAAGCAGCCAGGTTACAGAAGTTTACATAAATCACCTACGCGTGAAGCAGAACCTATTGAACCAGCAAAACAAAAAATTTCCTCTCGAACATTGCAGCTAATTCTTTCTGACATGTTTTTTGTTTTGTTACAGGAAATGTTAAAAAAGATTTTGGCGAACGTGATTTCCGTGGCAGAATTATTGTGGCATAGCACGCAACTTAATGAAGAATTTATGCCAGAGAAGTTTGTTGTAGTAAATGGCAGGCAGGGGCCCAGTAGAATCCTATAGAGATATTGTGAGATGACCTTGGGCCTTTATATGATCAGTTCATAAGAGCAAACTATTGTACTACTGCCTTTTAGGTCACTGCTTAGTTTCTTAATGCATCTTTATACAGGTTAGAGCCTTGTTTGTCTTATACTGAGCTCCAAATTCACATTATAGACATAAATGAAATTATACAATTTTCACTTTTGCAGTCACCACTAGAGGGAGCTTAGGAGATTACAACATACTGCTTGTACCCTGAACTCAATAATAAAACTGTATGCAGTAAGCTCCTAGGCTCCACCTAGTGGTGGTTGCAGATACTTGTAACTTTTAATTTATGTCTAGGCAAGGAATGTGAATCTCTGTGTCTGAAAAAAACATGTTAAGGAATTATTCAGCACATATTGTTGTAAGATCATTACTACAGTATATACTACCAGATCTGCAATCTTGCTATAATACTCCATAAGTTACAAAAATTCTGAATAATGATTCTTGCGGTAAGACCAATGGTGTTCACACAAAGGAACTCCAGCAGACACCCTCATTGCTAAGTAATGGGGTCATCTGCTTTGGGCGATCTCTTTCACTTGGAAGGGCCCCCTGTTGATAAGTTTATCACATGTGACTTTTAGAACCGCAAATGATCACCTGTGGGGGAACCTATGAGCAAGTGTTCAACTACCCTGCAATCTAGTTGCTTAAAAGATGAAACATTACACAGTACCACCAGAATGGGTTGTCTGTCTAATGTATGGATGAGCTGGAGCAAGATACACTTTTTGTAACTACTCTCTAGTCTATCTAATATAGAGGGGTTCTGAACAGGAGGGTAGCCTTAAGAAAATATCATTTTGTCTTTTGTATACAGCTCCTGTTAGTCCTAAGTGTACTCTGAGGAGTTGCTTGAACTGGTGCTTTGACTTGTGCACTCCATAGTAGACATTAAAGGGAATGTGTCATCAGATAATGACCTATTGTTTACAACATGTTTTTATGTTTAACATATTTTTAAAGAATTTTTGGTGTTATTTTTAACATTTAAAAAAACCCATAAAATCCTTCAGTGTTTGCACTGGCCACTAAGCCTAATAATAGGCAGCACTTCTTGGTCTGTACAGATCACTTCACTGCAGTTATCTACTTATCAGTCATTCTCATCCTGCAAGTAATGATATCACCTCTGTGTATAGGTAAGACAGGCTTGACCATTCACAATAGGGGATTGTCAGAGCTTATCTAGTCTTTCCTTGTACAATGACCTCTGTACAGGTCACAGGGCATGCCTAGAAAACTCTCCTACAGAAGTCAATGATGTCCCTTCCTGACCATTGTGTCATGTGTCATTGTGTCATGGTGGGCCATGGAGCTACCATAAAGCTATTTTTTAATGCTGTGTAAATACTGTGAGGGACAGCTCAGGCAAGATAGCCACCCCCATAATTCTGTTCAGGAAATAATCCTGGCTGAAAACATTTTTGGTGATACATTTCTTTTAACTGTAACAATGTTTAAATACTTTATAATTCCCTCAATCTTGTGTTACTTCCTTCCATGTGACCCCTCTCCAGCTATCTATAGTTAGCTAAAAGAGAGGTCTGATGGAAGAGAGAAACACATGACTTTGCATTATCAGACTACATATGGTTTGTTTGTAGTCGCTAAGCATGGAGAAACGTAGACTACATAGGAGCTAACCATTAATAAATTGAAGAAAAATAACCCAAATGCGGTCCATCAACTGCCCAGCTCATGTTTTCTTCATACAAATAAATTGATCTCTTATCTCCTCACAACTCAGTGTTTACTGTTGAGTTGTCCAACGGAAAACAAACCCACCACTGTGAAACCAGATCATTTTCAGGGCTACACTACCGAAAGAAGCCAGGCTGGACAAAACCCTGGATCTGACTGTCTTCAGACACTTTACTCTACTACTAATCATATACTATTTTGATGTCTTATGGAATGAGCACACTCTCTAAAAAAAAAAAAAAGCTCTAAGGGGGTGCTGTGAGCATACTCAAATTTGCAGAGCTCTATGTGCAGAGAGTGGAAGGATGAGGTGAACTGTTCCATCATCTTTTGTCATGGGCAGGCTCAAACTGGCCCACAGGGGTACAGGTGAATCCCCCGGTGGGCTCCAGAGCAAAGTGGGCCCCTATTCTCCCACCACCCTGCACTAGTGGCACATAACACAGTAGACTTACTGTACTACATACATATATTCAATGTACAGCTCCTCTACTAATTGATTATTAAGAAACTCCCAATTTATTATTATAGACACGATCAGAGCTGAGATGACTTCTAGGTATACAGGAAAGCTACCAGTGTCCTCTTCTCCCTAGGACCTACCTTCTACCTTCTCAAAGTTGCTGCAGCCCCGCCCCCCCCCCCCCATAGTAAATCATCTGGTATCATCTTGCTGCTGTGTGAGCAGGAAATATTTCAATGTATCCGTACAGTGGGCCGCCAAAATAAATTTTACTGGTGGACCCTAGGCACCCCTGTCCGACACTGGTCATGGGTATGAAACTAAGTTATTTACCTTTTTGTAACAGAGGTGTTATTTTTCATTGCACCGTCTTATAGTCATTCGGGGATGGTCTGCCCCTGAATCCAGTGTTCGCAGCATAAGTGCTAGCCTATTGTGAAGACTCCGTGGTCCATGTGAAAACTGCAATTATTTCATTTTTTCCTTTATACAGTGTAAAACATAACCAGCACCACATAAAAAATGTTCAACATAAAAGCTTGAGTTAAGTGATAGGTCATGTTCTGTCTTTAGATTCTTTTTATAGTATTACTATTGCTATTGTGTATGATGCAGTACACTATCTATTACAACAATTTTAGCCATTCAATACAAAATTGCAAGCGACAAACACATTTTTTTTCTAGAGTATATTTTCATCTACAGACTGTAAGCACATTGTATGGGTTATAATTCAGGATTAGAATTAGCATACATGAGCATTAAGTGAATGCAAACAAGACCTCACAACACAGCATGTAAATTATTACCACATGGAAACAGCCAGAAGGGCAGAAGCTTCAAAATGTTCCGGTGAAGAAACAGCAGGCGGTTGAGCTGGGCCCTGCTGTTTTGAAAACCCGTTTTAAGACTTTTTTTTCTTATCCTACAGAAAAGGCAATTGAATATTTTGGCAATCAGACAAGCTATAAAATAAATTATAGATATCAGCTTCCAAAGATTATATAAAAAGGCTGAGTGTTTCTTTCCTTTGCCATATGGTGTCAAACTGCAAATAGTTGTTGTTTTTTTATTAATGTATTTCTTTAAATTAATTTTTAATTTTTATTAAAAGATAGGTCATAAATATCGGATCGGCGGGGGTCCGACATCTGGCACCCCATCCGATAAGATGTACGAGGAGATGGTGCGCTCAGTGCGTAGGTGCCATCTCCCTTCTTTCTTCTCGCTCACCGCTGCTGTCTATGGCAAAGCAGTGGAGAGCAGGAAGATAGATGCGCTGTCTCCTTGTTGATGACCTGAGGATAGGTCATCAATAGAGATGAGTGAATCGAATCCCACGTTGTGGAATTCGATCCGAATTTCAGGATAAATTTAATTCACCTCGAAGCCAAATTTCCTCGTGCTTTGTGTTAGCGAATTTATTTAACCTGAAATAGTGTGAAAAACAAAAAAAATCATACTTGCCTCCTCCATTTGCTCACGACGGGACGCCAGCCACCATCTTGATTGAAGATCTTGGCCAAAATCCTGTGCATGGTGACGTATCATCTCCCTACGCCGGGAGGCGTGATGACGTAATATCACATAGTGCGAGATTTCGCTCCAGATCTTCGTGCAAGATGGCAGTGGCCCACCCAGCGCGAGCAAATAGAGTAGAGTACAGTAAGTTTGATATTTTTTTAATGTTAATTTTACACTTTTTTTGCACTCAGATGCTGAGATCATGTACAAACGTGGAATCTGAGGGGTACAATGATGGGGGATGCACTACCGCAGCTCCCTGTCATTGCACCCAATACTAACAAAAAAATGCACTTCATGAAGAAGTAATTCGTTACGAAGCAACTTTTTTTCAGCTGAATTGAACTTTTCAAAAATTCACTCATCTCTAGTCATCAACATAGGAGAGCCTAGAGAACCCCTTTAATAAATGGGACCGCTTTTATAGGAGAATTTGGTCTTAATTTCTCTAGACTGGGGTATGCTATGCCATAGGACCTGTCCTGCAATAGCAAGCATTTTATTTGTGATGAGGCGCAATCCCTCCTCTGGCTGTCCATGCTCCAGAATGAAATCTATGGCAGCTTGGAGCACCAGTTTCTGGCATAAATAATGATAAACATGCTGGGGCTGATGGCCTAACCCACACCTCACTCTCGCCATGCCCTCTTTTTGGAAACTGGTGAGGATGGCATAAAAATGCCAGCTGCGACTGAAAATGGTCACAATGGCATTTAAAGAGTAACTAAAGTTATGTATAATTTTTTTGTTAACGTATCCTTAACCCTTATGCCCCTTTCCAACGAGCGGGAGACTCGCATGTCTCCCGCAACGCATCTACAGGGCTGGACTCGGCACGGACAGGGATCGCAGAGCATTATATGCGATCCCAGTCAGTGCCGGAGTCCAGCCCTGTAGATGCGTTGCGGGAGACATGCGAGTCTCCCGCTCGTGTGAAAGGGGCATTAGAGTCTCAGCGCCGTACATGTACGGCGCGCTGATCGGGCGGGTGCAGGAGCTGCGCCCGACCGATCAGCGGCGGGTGTCCGGCTGTGCCCAGGTGCCGGACCCCTGCTGAATGCGCCAGCATAGGTGAAAAATCAGATGCCGGCGCATTAACCCTTCATGTGCCGCGGTCAGCGCTGACCGCGGCACATGTGGTGTGCGGGAGTTAAAGGATTCAGGATGGCGAGCGGGGGGCCATCGGGTCCCCATGCTGCTGTGATGGGGACCCGATGGCTCGGATAGCAGCCCGATGCCTTCCTTAGGCATCGTGGCTGCTATCCTTGCGTGCCTGGGCGATCCAGCCCCCTGGATCGCACAGGAAGCAGGCTGTAAGTGTATTACATTGAGTAATACACTTACAGCCAATGCATTACAATACAAAAGTATTGTACTGCATTGTAAAGGGGATCAGACCCACAAAAGTTAAATAAAGTAAAAAAAAAGTTAAAAAATAAAGTTTCCTAAAAAAAATAATAATAAAAGTTTCAAGTAAAAAAAAAAAACACGCCATTTTCCCCAAAAAAGCTACAAAAAATTGTAAAAAAAAGGTAAAAAAAGAAAGATAAACATATTAGGTATCACTGCATCCGTATCGACCGGCTCTATATAAATATCACGTCATCCACCCCGCCAGGTGGACGCAGTAAAAAAAAAAAAAAAAAAACCTGCCAAAACAGACATTTTTTGGTCACCTTCCCTTACAAAAAGTGTAATAGCAGGCGATCAAAAAGGCATATTTATCCCAAATAGTACCAATCAAACCGTCATCTTGTCCCGCAAAAATGATACCCTACCTGAGACAATCGCCCAAAAAATAAAAAAAATATGGCTCTCTGAAAATGGCAACACAAAAAAAAAGATTTTATTCTGTTTAAAAATAAATCCAATGTGTAAAATTTTCCAAAAATAAAATAGACATATTGGAAACCGTCGCGTCCGTAACAACCTGCTCTATAAAAATATTACATGAGATGGCCCCCCAGGCGAATGCTGCAAAAAATAAAAACTATGCCAAAACAACCATTTTTTTCCCTCTTGCCTCACAAAAAGTGTAATAGCAGGCGATCAAAAAGGCGTATTTATCCCAAAATGGTACCAATCAAACCGCCATCTTGCCCCGCAAAAATGATACCCTACCTGAGACAATAGCCTGCAAAATAAAAAAAATATGGCTCTCTGAAAATGGCAACACAAAAAAAGATTTTATTCTGTTCAAAAATAAATCTAATAAAGTTAGACATATTGGGTATCGCCGCGTCCGTAACAACCTGCTCTAGAAAAATATTACATGAGATGGCCCCCCAGGAGAAAACTATGCCATAACAGCCATTTTTTTTCACCTTGCCTCACAAAAAGTGTAATGCCACATGATCAAAAAGGCTTATTTACCCCAAAATGGTACCAATCAAACCGTCATCTCGTCCCGCAAAAAATGAGCCCCCACATAAGACAATAACTCAAAAAAATAAAAATAATCATATAAAATCATCAATAAAAAATCAATGGCTCCCGCAAACCAATCCATCAAAATCTGTGTTGTAAAATCCATATGGCGCTCGTTCTGTTCTGAGTCCTGCCATGTGCCCCCACAGCAGTTTACCACCACATATGAGTTGTTGCCGTATTCAGGAGAAAATGGGTAACAAATTATGGGGTGCTTTTTTCCTGTTACCCCTTGTGAAAATTAAAAATTTGGGGCTAAGGCAACATTTTATTGGAAGAAATGAAACTTTTCATTTTCACAGCCAAGTGTTTCCAAATTCCGTAAAACGCTTAGGGGGTCAAAGTGGCCAGTACCCCCCTTAATATATTCTTTGAAGGGTGTAGTTTCCAAAATGGGGTCACTCTTTGAGGGTTTCCACTGTAGGGGTATGTCAGGGTCTCTCAATTACAAAATGGTGCCTAAAAACTATTCTAGCAAAATCTGACCACTGCCACAAACCCATAGAGACGTTTACCACCACATATGGGGTATTTCTGTAAACTGCAGAATCAGAGCAATGTATATTGAGGTTTAGTTTGCTGTTAACCCTTGCTGTGTTGCAAGAAAAAAAAATTATTAACATGAATAATCTACCAAAAAAGTGAAATTTTGAAATTTCACCTCCATTTTCCTTTAATTGTTGTGGAACACCTCAAGGGTTAATAAAGTTTGTAACATCAGTTTTTCATAACTTGAGGGGTGTAGTTTCTAAAGTGGGGTCATTTATGGGGGTTTCCATTAGGTAAGCCTCACAAAATCACTTTACAACTGAATTGGTGCTCAAAAATATGGTTTGAGAAATTTGGTTGAAAATTTGAAAAATTGCTTCTAAACTTCTAAGCCCTCTAACTTCCTAAAAATAAAATGACATTTACAAAATGATGCCAACATAAAGTAGACATATGGGGAATGTTAAGTAATAACTATTGTATTACTGTGTATTTTAAAAGTAGAGAAATTGACATTTGGAAATTTGCTAATTTTTCAAAATTTCTGGTAAATTTGGGATTTTTTCATAAATAAGGGTGAAATATATTGACTCAAATTTATGACTGTCATGAAGTACAATGTGTCACGAGAAAACAATCTCAGAATGGCCTAGATAAGTAAAAGCGTTCTAAAGTTATTACGACATAAAGTGACACATGTCAAATTGGCAAAAATCGGCCTGGGATTTAAGGTGAAAAGTGGCTCGGTACTGAAAGGGTTAACCCCTTCTACCCCGGAGGTTTTTTCGGTTATGCATTTTCGTTTTGCGCTCCCTGCCTTCAAACAGCTATAACTGTTTTATTTTTCTGTTCACATAGCTGTATGAGGGCTTGTTTTTTGCGGGACAAGTTTTACTTTCAAACGCTACCATTTAATATTGCATATGGTGTAGTGGGAAGCGGGAAAAAAATTCCAAATCGGGTGAAATTGCAAATAAAACGCTATTCCGCTACAGTTCTACGGGTTTCTTATTTACAATGTTCGATGTTCATTAAAACTGACCAGATACTTTCATTCTACTGGTCAGTACGAATCCGGCGATACCTAATATTTATAGTTTTTCCTGCGTTTTGATAGTGATAAAATAATTATAAAGCCTTTTTTTTTCTTTTTTTGGTTGTCATATCTTGACCCCTATAACTTTTTGGTATTTATGTGTATGGAGCTGTATGGGGGCTCATTTTTTGAGGGGCGATCTGAAGTTTTATTGATGCCATTCTGGGGTGTGTATGACTTTTTGATCAGTTTTTATTTAATTTTTTTTAGAAAAAAAAGCGACAAAAAACCGCGAATTGCCATTTGGACGCTTTTTTCCGCCACACAATTCGCCATATTGGAATTTTTTTTTTTATATTTTAAAAGTACGGGCATTTTCGGTCACGGTGATACCCATGATGTCTATATTTATTGTTATTTAGGTATTTATTTTTTCATTATACGGAAAGGGGGGTGATTTGAACTTTTATATATTTTTTTATTTTTTATATATTTTTTAACATTTTTTTATTTTTTGTGATTATTTTAAAGCTCAAATATGAGCTAATATATTGTGTTTTTTTTTCTTTATGAGCAATCAGGGATTTACTAGATAAAGTTAAATCCAAAAATTGCTCATTTCTTATCCTGGCCTGCCATCTAGTGGCCAGAATAAGAATTGCAGTTTGAAAACTGTAATCCTCACCAGCGAGGATTACAGTTTTCATTTGGTGTACAGACACCCCGATTGGCCACTCGGCACCAGAAGGCCAAGGAAGACGCCGCCGATGGCGGTAAGTAGCGGCAAGTCTCTGCTGTTAGAAACAGCAGAGACTTGCCGGCCATGACGCCCGCCGCACGGGCGAGCGGGCGTCATGTCCCCACACCGCACCAGCGCCGTACATGTGCGGCGCTGGTCGGGAAAGGGTTAAAGGCTATGTACACCTTTGGAGTTAATTTTTTTTTTATGATTGCATTTAACTTATTTTTGACTAAAAATCATATTTTCAATTGGTCTTTATTAAAAATATTGAGCTGTTCAGTCACAAAGGGTTAACTGTTTGTCTAGCTGGGTGACTGGGTACTTTCACTTTCACTTTGTGCTGGTCATCTAATTACCCTTATCTGTAAACTACTGAGAGGTCATAAACACTTATTTAAGCCACATTCTTATCAGTAAGGTAAATATTGAGCTTTAATGAGTGTTTATAATGTCAGAGAGAAGAGATAAGCTGTCTATCTGCTCCTCAGATGACGGAATGGACAAAAAAAAAATCCACAGGCAGCTAGTAGAGCATCTCCGCTCTGTACACAAAAAAGGATTCCATTTTGTCCATTTTTAGGTCAAATTAAGTATAATGCAATAATAATAAAAAATGCCCTCAAAGGTGTACATAGCCTTTAATTCCCTAATAATAGTTTTTGTAAGCTAAGAGTCCTGCATGTCAGCTTTTAGCTTAGTGAAGCAGGCAGAAGCAGGAGACGCTCCGCTCAGCTAATCCTGGCATAGTACATGGGTACAGGGCACCCATATGCTATGCCAGGAGTTAGTAAACCTCCGGGGGGTATGGGCAGAAGCAGCAATATGCACCTGTTAAAGGAGATATTAATTATTGGTATTTTGGGACGTACCAATAATTAATATTCATAAATAGGCAGAACCCGCTTCCGCTAGTTCCGCCTATTTATGCCTAAGAACTACTCTATTGCCTTTCACACGACCTAAAAGGGACTCAAAGTACACGTTATAAAACAATAAACACTGTACACTGTATTATAAATAATAACAATATTTATTAATTATCAACAATACAGTAATAATCCCTAACTACACTACACAATCCCGTTAACTCCAACCACGTTACTGACTAAACAATACACACTCACACATATAAAGCAGCCCTCCCCAGCCTAATCTAACTTACTGTCCCTGGGAACAAAAGGGGTTAAATTACAATACAATGCAAACCATATGGTTTATGGAGGTTCAGGGGCAGCAGCAGGGCAGGGGTACACCAGGGGTTGTACAGGGGTATGGACAGGATAGTTGCAGGGGTTAAATGGTAGGGCAAGGGTACAGCAGTGGCAGGTTACAGGGCAGGGTACCAGGGGTTAATGCTGGAATATAGGGATCCAGGGGTTGCACCAGGGGTTAATGGCAGAATGCAGGGCACCAGGGGTTAATGGCAGAGGGCAGGCTGGGCAGGGGGCAGAGCACCAGGGGTTAATGCAGGGCAGGGTACCAGCAGCAGGGCAAGGGTTTGGAGCAGGGGTTGTTGATGGCAGGATAGCTGGGGTTCAGGGGTTATCCAGAGGCTGCAGGGGATACAGGTACTCAGCCTTCCAGGGGGGTTGCTTGCTGCTCCAGAGGTAGTTCCAGGGGGTCTTCTCTTTGTTGCTCGTTCGTCCAGGGGATGATTCTTGTAGGTGGGGAGGCACGGCTCAACTGAAGAGCGCAGCTCGCTCCCGTGCTCCCGCGCTGCCGGCGAGCGAGCGCGCCGGCAGCCGTGTGCACGAGTGCCGGCGCGGTGCTATGACGTCACCGCGCCGACGCGCGCTGTTTCCCGGGCGGAGGATCTCTTTGATCCTCCGCCTGGGGAGCGCTTTGTATCTCCGGCGCTTGTAATTACAAGCGCCGGAGGTACGCGCCGGACAGAGACAGGGAAACCTATTGTTTCCCTGTCCTGTTAATTGCCCCCAGCAGCGCTGAGGGTAATTAACAGAAGGGACAGAAGATCATATCGATCTTCTGTCCCTTTGAAGTACCTGGGACTGGACTAATTAGTCCAGTCCCATGTCTCCAGCTATCCCCAGCAGATGGCCATTGTCCATCTGCTGGGGGCTATGGGGGGGGCACCCTGGCTATGACATGTATATAGATACATGTACATAACTGGGGATCATGTACATGCATCTATATACTTCTGGAGGATATAAGGGGGCATATAAGGAAAGGGGGCCTCATTATATATGTGTAAAAGGGGCATATATAAACATGGGGCATGAACAGGGGGCAATATGTGTATGTGGGGCATTATATAGAAAAGGGCACACATATATATGGGGCCAATTTGTGTATACATGTATACACACTGTGGGGCCACATAGGGTCCACATATGTGCACATGGGGCCATGTAAGGGGCCCCATATACACACCCACATGTGTATACATATATACACATGTATAGGTAAGGCCCCACATATCCATATGTATATATATGCATGCATATATATACATATTCCTATCACCTCCCACACTTCCTTCTACAGCACCACAGAGTAGTTGGCGGTGTACTGAGAAGTAGATTTTAAGCGAACAGGGAAATGGGGGCAAAAGGGTAATAAAAAAACTAAATACATTAATAAACTATATTACAAAAACTATTATTAGGGCATTAAAGACACATTCACAAAAAATTATACAAAAGCTTAGTTACTCTTTAAAAAGTCACAAAACCAATCACAAAACTGAAAAACGTCACAATGGCAAACCGAGGTTTCACAACTTCTTGAAACCTAAAAAATGGCCCAAGGGCATTGAAAAGGGTTTAGGCAGAAACCCTTCTGTCCTGTGTGGGGGCCTGGTTTGATCCTTGCTATGGGGCACTTACTTCTCTGTGTACACCACTGCAAAGGAGGAATGCTAAATTTCCCCCTATGACTGCAGGATCAGACTACAGAATTTGCTTGTAGTCTGTGACCATGGAGACACATAGGTCTGCATAGGAGATATAAACACAAATTGCAAAATAGTTTTAAAAAGTAGTTACAAAGGTCTACATATTGTATAACAAATCTTCATGTTTTCTATGTCCTAAAATCAAATGAGTTGTTTGCAATGAATGCATTCCCCCCCCCAGGAATTAGGCTTTAATTGTATTTCCAATGGTTTCATTGCATCAGCATCATGTTCAGAAGAGCAAAATACATGCGTGTATTTCCAGAGTTGAAACAAAATTATGAAGTGTGAAATAGAAGTGACAAAATGAGAGATGCACATTGCAAGGCATCACTTAACAACTCCAAATACTGTACACAGACAACGGCCATTTACACTGGAATGGATAATATGAAAGACCCTGGAAACTACAAGAGTTCTGAATTATTCCTTAAGTACATCATTATGTTGTCAGAAAAAATGCATGACAAAAAAGCTCAATATATCAATATAAATGCATGGAATCAATAGTAGGTGGGCATGAGCACTGGTAAGATTTCTATTCCTTTCAGAAGAAAAGTGAAGAGCTATACAGATAATGTCTCAGATGAGATTACCTGCAGCTTACGCTATTTAAAAAGACACCATAACTGACAATTGTATATGATTTGTCTGAATGTAATAGGGCTTGAACTCCACAGGAGTCAAAGATGAAGGCCAAAGTTGACTTAAATTGGCCATATAGAAATATATCTCATTCCATAGATTTTAATTTTTACTCTTTTACCAATCATTTGGGGGAGGGGTGTTTTCAATAGCGGCATTTTTTGTAGTAAAGGGCTCAGGAAAGATTAAAAACTAAAAAGATGATACCCACCCTTACTGATTCTCCACCACTTCTGTATTTACACTTACAGGGTTCCCACTCGTCTCTGTTCCACAGCCTGCTCTTGACACATTGGAAATGCCAGGAAAGGCCTGTTCAGCCATACACTGGATGAGGTGGGCCACTGATGCAGCCAGTGATTGGCTGAGCGGTCATCTCTTGCGATTTCCTCCATGTTAATGGACAAAGAAGTGGAAACAACCCAGGACTGAGTAAGAACCAAAAAATAATAGGAGGAATTGGTGTGAGTAAATATTAGGGGTTTTTTTCATTTTTTTTAAACCAGTTTGAGCCTTTTACCAAAGCATTTGACCCAATGGACATACTCTTTAACTCCTTCCAGCCAAAGTCAATTTGGCCAAAGGCAGAGACCGAGTTTTTCAAATCTAACATATCAATTTATGGATGCTTTTACATATTAAAGTGTTATACATATTAAAGTACTTTATGTTGCTAGTGAACTTTCATGCATTTTACATTTATTTATAAAACAGATGCAACATTTACAGAAAATTAGGAAGAATATTTTAAAAATTTTAATTTCTCTGGCCTAAAAATAGGGTTATTCACAGGGGCACCATCAATGAGGCATGCCTAAATATAAGAGCAAAAACCAAGACCAGGAGGGAACAGCTGCTTGTAGAGCTCAGAGATACAAATGTCTGGAGGTAAAGATTGGGAGAAGTGTACAAAAAAAATTTTTTCTACACTGAAAGTTCCCAAAAATGGCCTGTGTGATTTTTAATGTCTTGGAACAACCTGGATTCTTCCTAGAGCTGGGGGAGAAGATTCTTGGTAAGAGAAGTTACCAAGAACCCAATGATCACTCTGGTGGAGCTTCAAAGGTCCTGAGTGCAGGTGGGAGAAACTTCCAAAAGGTCAACCATCACTGTAGGACTCCACTAATCTGAGCTTTATGGCAGAGTGGTTAAGGAGCCTTCTCCTTAGTAAAAGACACATGAAAGCCTACCCGGAGTTTGCAAAAAAGCACCTAAAGGACTCTCAGACTGTGAGAAAAAAAGATTCTCTGGTCTGATGAACTTTTTTCCTCAGTTCCAAGTGTCATATTGGGAGGATACCTGATACTTCTCCTCACATGCCCAATTCCATCCCTACAGTGAAACATGGTGGTGGCAGCATCATGCTGTGACAATGTTTTTCAGTGGCTGGGACAGAGAGACTGGTCAGGATTGAGGGAAAGCTAAATAGAGCAAAGTAAAGATATATTCTTAATGAAAACCTGAACCTCAGAACCTCTCTGGGGGGAGAAACATAAGAACACAGCCAATACAACACAGGAGGGGCTTAGGGACAACTCTGTGACTGTCCTTGAGTGGCCCAGCCAGAACTCTGACTTGAACCCAATCGAATATCTTCGGAGGGACCTGAAAATGGCTGTCACCAACGGTCTCCATTAGAGATGAGCGAATCTATTTGCTGCTTCGTAGATTCGTATCGAATCTTGGGATTTTTCAGCTGCGAAGCGAATCCGAATATTAGGTCATTCACTTCGCTTTTGTACACATTCGCTACGTAGTGTGTCCTATAAATTATACGCTATTCTACGTATAATTTAGTTACTCTATACGCTGTCGCGTACAAATTCAATTCAGCGATGCAGACTTTTCCCTGGTAGTTACTCTATACACTGTTGCGTATGAATTCAATTCAGCGATGCAGACTTCTCCCTGGTAGTTCCGCCCCTTTCTCCAGCGCGGGAGGATGACGAGGCAACTCAGGAAATTAAGTTGCGCATTCGTGCGCCTCATCCCTTTTTCCCCCTTTTCAGGTTATTTGGGGAGCCCCTTGAAAGAGGGTTTTTTAAAGGGAACCTTTGCTGCTTTTTTTTTACCCATTTGGATTACAATTTTGCCTATGTGGATTACAAATTGCGACTGAGTTTGGGACTCTGCTCCAGTTCTATGACAAGCGTCAGAAGAAAAGAGACTTAAACGTGTCCGTGAGCATACTAGGTAGGTGATATTTAAAATGTTTATATTATACCTATAATAATGTATTTGCACTTTACCATATATATGTCTCGAATATTCGCTCTGCCTCTGAGGAGTGCACGCCGCGGCCTCTCCTCGTACGTGCCTGCGTATTACGTAATCGCTTAGACAATAGTACTCTGAGATTCGTAAGCTATTTGTACGCTCATGCGTATGTCTTCTAAGAAGTTGCGTACATTTTGTAAATGAACCTTCGTTATTAGTGAGCGAATGTTAGCTAATAGCACATAATTACGTATATTTTGTATGCAAATACAACAAATCTATTCGTCGAATATACGAATTTTAAGAAAAGTTCGGCGAATGTTCGGCGAATATTTTTTTGAATGATTCGCTCATCTCTAGTCTCCATCCAACCTGACAGAGCTTGAGAGGATATGTAGAGAATGATGTCAGAAAATCTCCAAATTCTGTTTTGCAAACCTTCCGGTATCATCCCTAAGATGACTGGATGTTGCTAAAGGTCTGAATACTTTTAAAAATGCAAAATTTTAATATTTTTTTTTAAATAAATAAGCAGAGATGTCGAACTTTGTGTTTTTACTTTGTCATTAGAGATTTGTTTTATTTTAGCACAAGGCCACAAAATAACAAAATGTGAAAAATGTAAAAGGGTCTAAAGTAGAGACCACCAAATTTTTGAAAAAGAACTGTTTAGACCCAAATCTATTCTACCCAAACCAAAGCTGCTCCAATTGGCCTGGAAATTGGTATGGTATATAACACCCTCTTATTGTCCTATGAGTCGGAATTTTAGGAAATTATGTTATCTTTTTTATAATTTTTAATGATTTTTGGCTTTTTCTCTCCCCATGTCTACCTCCCTAAGCTCTTGAACGCAATGACTGCAATAGCACTGTGTGATACTGATACTGACATATATAGCAATAGGTAAATGCATGTTTGATGGCGTTAACATACAGCGTGTTTAAAAACACACCGCACTGTCACATGTGTTATGCTTTTTCATATTCTAATGCTTCCAAAAATTGTCCCTTATCGTGGGACAGATACTGTTTAAACACACATATATTGTTATAGGAAAAAAAACTGTGGCTTGTTGGGTGACCAAACGTTTAAAAACTACAGTATGCAACATCTCGTGCCATCTTGTGACAAAATCTACTGAAAAATATTGAGAAAGTTAGTTACCTTTTTGTGTCGTTTTTTTGCTTAACACATTAACAATCAAATTTAACTGCACCTTTATCATGCACTAAAAAAAAATACTGCTCAGCAGCAGCAGCAGATAGCTTTATTGCTTTAAAATGCTTTTTATATAATGCAACAAGTTTAACACAGACAAATATGATGCACTGAAGAAAAAATTCAAGAATGCTATTGGGATGCTGGCAAAAGCCAATGTAGAAACTTTAGGTTTGGAAAAAAAAACACAACTGTCCTTTTGTTCAAATGTGAAAACAAAATGTTCTTGCAAGTGTCTGTTTTTGAGATTCTGCCACAGCTACAGCTGTATTATAAGGCAGTAACTGCATCAAGAAGGCGCAAACTTTTTCTATGCCAGCCACACCAGCCTTAAAGGGAGTCTGTCACCTCATTTTCACCTATATAGCTAACAGCACTGTCCCACAGAAGATTGCAGACACATCCCAGACATACCTGTGTGCACTGTGTGTCTGTATTACATGTCACATCCCAGACATACCTGTGTGCACTGTGTGTCTGTATTACATGTCATATCCCAGACATACCTGTGTGCACTGTGTGTCTGTATTACATGTCACATCCCAGACATACTTGTGTGCACTGTGTGTCTGTATTACATGTCACATCCCAGACATACCTGTGTGCACTGTGTGTCTGTATTACATGTCAAATCCCAGACATACCTGTGTGCACTGTGTGTCTGTATTACATGTCACATCCCAGACATACTTATGTGCACTTGTGTCTGTATTACATGTCACATCCTAGACATACCTGTGTGCACTGTGTGTCTGTATTACATGTCACATCCAGACATATCCTGTGTGCACTGTGTGTCTGTATTACATGTCACATCCCAGACATACCTGTGTGCACTGTGTGTCTGGTGTTACATGTCATATCCCAGACATACCTGTGTGCACTGTGTGTCTGTATTACATGTCATATCCCAGACATACCTGTGTGCACTGTGTGTCTTATTACATGTCATATCCAGACATATCTGTGTGCACTGTGGTCTGTATTACATGTCATATCCCAGACATACCTGTGTGCACTGTGTGTCTGTATTACATGTCAATCCGAGAACATACCTGTGTGTCTGTATACATGTCACATCCGAGACATACCTGTGTGCACTGTGTGTCTGTATTACATGTCATATCCCAGACATACCTGTGTGCACTGTGTGTCTGTATTACATGTCACATTCCCAGACATACCTATGTGCACTGTGTGTCTGTATTACATGTCATATCCCAGACATACCTGTGTGCACTGTGTGTCTGTATTACATTGTCCACATCCCAGACATACCTGTGTGCACTGTGTGTCTGTATTACATGTCACATCCCAGACATACCTATGTGCACTGTGTGTCTGTATTACATGTCACATCCCAGACATATCTGTGTGCACTGTGTGTCTGTATTACATGTTATATCCCAGACATACCTGTGTGCACTGTGTGTCTGTATTACATGTCATATCCCAGACATACCCGTGTGTACTGTGTGTGTATTACATGTCATATCCCAGACATACCTGTGTGCACTGTGTGTCTGTATTACATGTCATATCCCAGACATACCTGTGTGCACTGTGTGTCTGTATTCCTTGTTCAGAAAAAACACTTTTATTGTGCAGGAAAACAGCTCCCAAGTGCCCGGCTCTGCTGCTGCTGCTGCAAACCAGACTGAAGAGGGGAGGGCTGCTTTAGCTGCTCATATCTTGGGATTGGTAGCAGATGGAAAAATGGTTCTGACCTTCTTTGAAAGCCGACATTCCAAGCTTTAAAATGATACCAAAATCAGCATTATATCCAGTATATCAGAAGATATAGCTGTTAGAAATCAAGTCGGGAGAGAAATCTGTTTTTAGTTTCACTTTCAGCCGGGCACTTGGGAGCTGTTTTCCTGCAGAATAAAAGTGCTTTTTCTGGACATGGAATACAGACACACAGGGCACAAAGGTATGTCTGGGATGTATCTGCAATCTTCTATGGGGTAGTGCTGTTAGTTATATAGGTGAAAATTAGGTGACAGACTCCCTTTAATCACTCCCAGAAAGCTGTATCTCCCTGCTATACAATTCTTCTTCTTTCTAGTGTTTCTCTTCACTGTCCCTGAGACCAGAATAGCAGCTTTACTGTGACTGTACACAATATTGTCTTCTGCCAGAGACTGCTACACCCATACACCTTTATTCACAGTCAAAAACTGAATGATGTTCTGCTATAAAAAGAATATACAAAAGTTGGGTTTGCTTCAGCAAAGTGTACTTTGCTGAAGTACATTTCTTTAAAGTGGGCCCAGATCTTTATGGGTACGTTGGTAGAAGGACCTGCCATTCCCTCTCACTCCAGTATTACATTTTCCCCTAGCCTGAGATGAACCCAGGTGTAGCTGCTGGGCTCATTACTGTGGGGATAAATACAAGCCTCATAATCTCATTCTTGTTCAGAGCTTGGAGATTTCCTGATCTGTGGTGGCTGTGCAAAGCCTGTTCCCTCTCTTTGATCTGAAGTACCTGGGTAAGGTAAGCGTCTGTTTACTTACTGACCAAACTGGCAGGTATTTTGTTTATGTATTATTTTTGTGCTGGAGATTCACTCAAGTGAATATTGAATTTGGATGCCCTGAGAAATTAAAGGTGTTTCTCAACAATATATATATGTGTTGTCTAAGGGTGAGTTCACATCACCGTTTAGCTTTCCATTCTTCTGATCCATCAGAAGGAGAGAAAAAAATGATCCTGTTGCACTAATTGTCATAGTTTCTTTAGACAGGGAAAATAGTCCTGCATGCAGTACTTTTGTTTCTGTCTAAAAAAGCGGATCTCAGACAGAAATGGCTCAAATGGACGACAGTAACAGGATCTGTTTTTTACTGGATCCTGTAAAAAAACGATCCATTGCAATCCTATGCATAGCTGATGTAACAGGATCCATTTTTTTCTCTCTCACCTGACGGTAAGTAGTGTATATGATATGTACATGCTAGAACGCAGCTCTAGGAGACAGCTCTGCCCCCAGCATGCAGATGTTTAGCTCTGTTAATCAAGGGGAGGGGTAGTATGCAGAGCACTGGGGTGTTACAGAAGCAGTGCTCCAAGGATTCAGCCCAACCCCCTGATGCTCCAACATGCTAAATTGTATATGAATAGATATCTCTGCAGCTGTTTATAGACAAAAGAAAGGTAGTGTTTTAATAAGCACGATCAACCCTACTAGGCAAAATATTTTTGCTGAGGACAAGCTCCAAAAATTTGCAGCAAAGTCTTAATGCTCTAAAGTAGGTTTTTTTTTTAGACATTTTCTACAGATCCATAACGATCGGACCCATAGGGGTAATCATACCTACCTGATCCCTGCTACTGGGTTTCAGCTCCATCGCTGCCCCGCCAACTCTGTAGGTCACAGGTCTCACAGTGTCAACATTTAGTTTGGTGCCAAGTCAAGTGACTGCCACAGATAATGACTGGCCACTGCAGTCTTTGTCACCCATGTGTCACATGACCTGGTGACATGACACATGGGTGACACATGACTGCAGTGACTAGTCAGCGGCAGCAGTGTTCACGAAACTCGGCAATAAACCAGACTGGGGGGAGATCTGGGACCAGCTTAGGTGGGGAAACAAAGGAGATGGAACCCAGTCATATGATGTCTACCGCACATCTGGCCACACTGTGGGGTCTGTAGAAAAGGTCTACAAATGTGAACAACTTCTTTCAAGATTAAGCTTTTAAACAACTTTATTTAAAAATGTTGGAAATGTCTTCAAATATCTTCTCCAAACTCCCTCGGCTTGACCAAAACCAAGGGGCTTAATTGACAGCTACATAGTGGACTTGTCTGACTCTCCTCATCACACCTCATACTTCACTATCAACTCCTCAGAACTAACTTCCTGTGGCTAGCCTATATATGGAATGCACCAGCATCATCTAGTGGTGACTAAGGTGTAGTGTGCTTACTAGCCTGTTATTAGGAATTTGCAGTTACATACACATAAGGCATATAATGACATGCTTAAAGATACAGGGCCCCAGTTCATTTCTTTAGAAAAACAAAAACAAAAAAATATCATTAATAGATTCCAACCAAGTATATTACAAAAAATGTTTTTAGGACATTTCCAATATTTTTAAATAAAGTTGTTTAAAAGTTTAGTTACTCTGTTTTCATCCGCGCACAGGGAGGAGCAGCAGTGTCAGAACGGGGACAAGGGGCAGCGCAGGGAGCGAGGTAAGTATATTCAGTGTGAGGGGACTGGGCATACTGGGGGCATTTAATAGTCTTGGATAACCCCTTTAACATTTGTTGAGGTGGACTTAAACCTGTCCTTTCTGGAATTCAGTCAGTCATTCCGAATTGTTTTGAACACGGGTGCGCACAATAATTAAGGACAAAACACAGACTTATGATTCCAGTATTAAGTCCTTTGGCCGTGCTTTTGTGGCAAAATCATTACAGCCTCTGGCTTTTCCTTTATTAACACACGTACTTATTCGATACAAAAAGGAAAGGGGGGGGGGCGTAAGCATGCAAATAGCAAACAATATCATTCTTGATTGGATAGAAGTTGCATTCCATTCTACGTCACTAGCCTGAGTACGGGGGCCATCTTGGACTAGTTAAATATATACATATATTATACGCAAGCTTTATAAAAGTTACAAAGTATAAAAATATAATATAAAAAGTATATATAAATATAATATAAAAAGGTATAAAATTATAATATAAAAATTACATTCACATTATCACAATAGAAAAGGTGGGGGGCTTTGTTCACAGTCTTGTTTCCCCAGCAAGCTGATAAGCATTATACACACATTCCTTTGTGACACACTGCACCGCAGCATCTTGGACACAATACCAGGATATAGACATTCTATACAGCTGCATAAGCATTTACAAAGCTGAGATATATATATATATATATATATATATATATATATATATATATATATATATATATATATATATAATTGTATAGCATTAAATACATGTATATACAAATGACATAACATTGTGAGGGGAAAATTCAGTATTTCTACCGGTCTACCTTCACACATTTACCATGTATTCACTTTATTTTGGCATACTTATTGAATGTTCTTTTATTTTTCAAGGACTTTAGAAGACATGTAAGTTTAGCAGCAATTTCTTATATTTTTAAGAAAATTTCCAAAACCTATTTTTTAGGGACCAATTCCATTCCGAAGAGGCTTTGAGAGGCTTATATATTAGAAAACCCCCATAATTCACCCATTTTAAAAACTGCACCCCTCAGAGTATTCAAAACCACGTCAGGTATTTTAAGATATGCAACTTTGTACCAAACACGGAAATTGTACAAAATGGGAAGGCATTGTTTGGATCTTTTTGCAACCACTTATTATGTATGGAATTTCTTGAATAAAGCCCTGATTTATGGATCCTGAGATGTCAGATGTCAATGGACAGTATTCACCATGCGGTACAATTGACATAAAATTGCATCACGGGGAGTCAATGAGTACAGAGTGAGCCTTCTCCTTCTTCATTTACTTTACACTGCAGCATCTACTTTAATAATCTTAATACGTTAATAATCTTGATCTGGGCCAGCTCTGGTCCCAGCTGTTGGAACAGGGTACCAGCAGCTGACACTCACTGTGGGTGGCGTTACATAGTTCCGCTCCTATATGGCCAGTTCTGGGAAGCCACACTCTGGATGTATAGTTAAATCCTTTAGTGGGTAAGGGTTAAGGGAACACTCCAAGAAAACTTGATTTGTACTTTTGATTTTCTGTGACTCCCCAATGCATTTATCACATCTTTAGGCACTAGGCACAACACATTAGAAGACATTTATTATTATTGGCACGCTATATGAGCAGTGTGCCAGTTACTCTACAGATTCATCAGCTAGGTCTAACCTGCCAGAAAAATGCTAGGTCTAACCTGCCATTGATTTCCAATTGTTTAGCTAGATATTCAAAATCCTTGGAGAATAAATCAAGTTCTACACAATCTTGAGGCCCTCTAACTTACCCCACACCTTTCTAGGTGTCTAAAAAAGAGGCATGAGGGACTTCATAAGGCTCTCTGCTTATATTGGCACACAAAACAGATGAATCTGCTACATTATGGCAGTCTTTTTTTCTGAAATGTTTCTTTAAAGGGAGTCTGTCACCTCATTTTCACCAACATACCTATTCGGATTGGAGCTAAGCTGCAGTAGACTGGCTCTGGAAACCACACCGTTGAGAGCCTTCTGCTTCTGCTCCATACAGCTGCCCAAAACAGCTGATCGGTTGGGTTGCTGGTGGTTGGACTCCCACCAATCTGATATTGATGACCTATCTTGAAGATAGGTCATCGATATCTGTACTTTGGACAACCCCTTTACGTTTTTGTGGGAGAATTAGGCTTTAAAGAAGCTCTGTCACCAGGATCAACCCTATTAAACCAGACATACTGGCTGGTAGAGCTCATCATGCTGATTAAAACTGTACCTTTCTTTTGTCTGTATGATAAATAGCTGCAGAGAAATCAGTGTTTTTATTCATATGCAAATGAGCAATCAGAGCACTCAGAGGCGGGGCTGAATATTCTGAGCACTGCCCTGTAACACTCCCTGTGCTCTGCACACGCCCCCTCTCCTTGACTGACAGAGCTAGTCAGCAGGCTGAGGGAAGAGCTGTGTCCAGGAGCTGTGTGCTAGCCAGTAAATATCACATACACTATAGCTTCACCACACTGAAAAGCTAATAAAGAAAGCTAATACACTGCTTTATTCACAGGCACAATATATGATTATACACACCCATTATGTGTTGCCTTATAAGCATAAAAACACCATGAACCATTATGAGGTGATGCTATATCTTGGTGGGTAAGTTTTTGGTTTTGTATGTAGAGATCCCAGGTTTGAATCTTAGGTAAGACCACTATACCACTAAGCTATAGCATCACCTCATAATAGCTTATGGTGTTTTTATTCTTATAAGGCAATACACATCATTGGTGTCTGTATAATCATATATTGTGCCTGTGAATACAACAGTAATATGTGTATTACCTTTCTGAGCAGATCTCAGTGTGGTGAAGCTATAGTGTATGTGATATTTACTTGCTAGCACACAGCTCCTGGACACAGCTCTGCCCTCAGCCTTCTGACTAGCCTTGTCAGTCAATGGGAGGGGCTGTGTACGGAGCACAGGGGGTGTTACAGGGCAGTGCTCAGAATATTCTGCCCCACCTCTGAGTGCTCTGATTGCTCATTTGCATATGAATAAAAAACAGCATGATGAGCTCTACCAGTATGTAGTATGTCTGGTTTAATAGGGTTGATCCTGGTGACAGAGCCACTTTAAAGGTAGTCTGTCACCTCATTTGCACCAATATAACTAACAGCACTTTGTGTCTTTATTTCATGTCCTGGAAAAACACTTTTATTTGCTGGAAAATAGCTCCCAAGTGCTCAGCTTTTTTTGCCCCAAGTACCTGAAGCAAACCGGACTGAAGATGGGGAGGGCTGCTTTAGCTGCTCATATTGGATTGGTAGCAAATAGAATTATGGGCCTTACTGTTCTAAGCTTTCAAACAATACCAGCATCTCAGCATTATATCTACTATATCAGAAGTGGATAGTTTGAAATCGAGTCAGAAGTGAAAGCTGTTTTTACTTTCACATTCATCTTGGGCACTTAGGAACCATTTTTTAGTTAAATAAATGTGCTTTCCCTGGACATGGAATAAAGACACAAAGTACACAGAGGTATGTTTGCAATGCATTTGCAATCTTCTGTGGGGCAATGCTGTTAGTTAAGTATGTTGTTGAAAATGAGCTGACAGACACCCTTTAAAGCCTAATTCTCCCACAAAAACTTAAAGGGGTTGCCTAGGCTACAGATATTGATGACCTATCTTCAGGATAGGTCATCAATATTAGATCTGTGGAGGGTCCGACCACCAGCAATCCTACCAATCAGCTATTTGGGGCAGCTACAGTGCTGTAAACTACAGTGTATGGAGAGGAAGCAGAAGGCTCTCGACTGTGTGGTTTCCAGAGCCATCATACTGCCGCTTAGCTGCCACTCTGCACTTTAATAGGAGATGACCTGCAGTACCCCAGCATGGCCACTGTTTATGGAGCCGTCTCATTCCGACTCCATACACAGCATGCGGTTGCCAGAAATAGCTGACCAGTTCAGAAGCTAGGTATCAGAGCCCTCCAGTCTAATGTTGATGAGCCATTCTGAGAATCAGGTTAGAATCTAAGATCTGTAAAACCCCTATAATTTTACTAATTTAATATGCCCCATTTTCTATGCAGAGTACAACCTTTCTTTATACTGAAACCAACATTAGGAGTATTTTTTCATAACTTCTGGCTTTATAGGGGAAGGCTCTTTACCCGGTGCTCTCCCAATGTGGATTGTTGCCTATGTTAGGTCTGTCAGGAGACCAGGATTCATAAAGAAATTGAAGGCAGTGTTCACTTGGGTGCGTTTTAGTGTCCCTATTACAGCCACAAATCCCAGCTCGACTATGGGTCTAATGACCCAAACTAACAGCATTACAGGGAACTATGATGGTCCAGGATTTTGGCTATAATATGGAAACTAACATTTGCCCACATTATGGCTCTCTGAATGAGACTTGGATCATGGCTCCAGATTATTTTATAAAAATATATAATTGCAAAACATCTCAGCAATAATTTATGTCACTGAACTACACCTCTAAATACTAACAGTATTATTTGGACTATAAGATACACTTTTTATCCACAAAAATAGGGAGGAAATGTCAGTGAGTCTTATGGAGCCGCTTCAACTATGGCTGTACTTAGACCTAATCTGAGGTCTAAGAAGGAATGGGGTTTTGATGGTGGACTGATCTGAGGTCTGATGAAAAATATATTTTTTTGTTACTTTCCTTCTCTATATCCTGGGTGTGTCTTATGGATCGTTGCATCTTATGGAGCAAAATATACGGAATATTAAAGGAATTGTCCACTGTATGATTTAATTATTTGTCTAAACTATAGAAAAACTATAGAAAATTATACACTTTGCTAACATGTCTATGATTAAAATGTTGCTGACATACCTTTATCATATCAATGCCATTGACCCCTGTCTGCACAGTGGTATAGCCCATGTGTGATACATCCATGGGCTAAAAGAATAGAAGAGTCATGTGACCCCAGGTTTTCAATTAGCAAACGGATAACAAGACATGCAGCTCAGTGACTAGAAATAATGTTGGAAAAATTAAATTATTATGGTTATTTCAATGACTTCTTTGCTGTCTCTGTTAAAGAAGAACTCCTGAAAATTCTTTATTCTCTGACCTTTTAGAAAGGTGCATGATATAAGCTGTAGTGATTGTCATTTTCTTATCAGTGACTGTTTCTGTGAGTAAAAACCTCTCTTGTTATTGTAGCTGGGTCATGTGACCAACTCCCTGACCTCCAACTGACCCAGGACAGAAAGCCAGTAACTGCTCTGTTCATTCCTATGGGAGCCTCACTTTCAGTCTCATAGGAATACATAGAGAATTAGACTTCCTGTCCACACATAAGTCTATGTGTGAGTTGGTGGGTCTAATTGCTGGTCACATGACACAGATAAGAAACTTCAGGATGATATAAGTCAAAAATTCAGACACTGGTAAAAAAAATTACATTCACTATAGATTATATCATGTACATTTCTAGCAGGACATGGAATAAAATTTTTGTCGGGAGTTCTTCTTTAACTTGCAACTGTCTATCTCTCTCTTGTTTATAAAGTCGAAGAAAAAAAAACAAGCACATATGTTTCTAGGTAATGTTGACATGTTGTTAATACAGTTACCAGTTAAATTTAAGAGACCAAAAACAGCAGGATCAAAAAGCTGAACAAATACTGACAGACATGATGAGATGTCGCTGTATATAGTCTGACAGACATGATGAGATGTCGCTGTATATAGACTAAGTAAGTCTCACGCCGGTCGGCACTATCGCTCAGCGCGCACTGCAAACGGAGCGATCTCCAATAATATGTAAAAGGAATCCCAGCAGCCGTATCTGTGTTCAAGCGAGGTATTTGTATAATTATACATCATTGTAGGTTTATAGGGTTTAAACCCTGTAAACCTACAATAATGTATAATTAAACAAATACCTCGCTGTATGATGAGAGTTCTCTGTATATAGACTGATTGTCGCTATATAGAGTGTGACAGACATGATGAGATGTCTCTGTATATAGTCTGACAGACATGATGAGATGTCACTTCATATAAAGTGACATACATGATGAGATATTGCTGTATATAGTCTGACAGACATGATGAGATGTCGCTGTATATAGTCTGACAGACATGATGAGATGTCTCTGTATATAGTCTGACAGACATGATGAGATGTCGCTGTATATAGACTGACAGACATATGAGATGTCGCTGTATATAGACTGACAGACATGATGAGAGTTCTCTGTATATAGACTGATTGTTGCTTTATATAGTTTGACAGACATGATGAGATGTCTCTGTATATAGTCTGACAGACATGATGAGAGGTCATTTCATATAGAGTGACATACATGATGAGATGTCGCTGTATATAGACTGACAGATATGATGAGATGTCTCTGTATATAGTCTGACAGACATGATGAGATGTCGCTGTATGTAGTCTGACAGACATGATGAGATGTCTCTGTATATAGTCTGACAGACATGATGAGATGTCTCTGTATATAGTCTGACAGACATGATGAGATGCCACTGTATATAGTCTGACAGACATGATAAGATGTCGCTGTATATAGACTGATAAACATGATGAGATGTCTCTGTATATAGTCTGACATACACAACGAGATATTGCTGTATATAGTCTGACAGACATGATGAGTAGTGATGAGCGAGCATGGCGGCGCTCGGGACAACGCAGTGTTCGGCCGAACACCGCGTGTGCTCGAGCGCCATGCTCGAGTCCCCTCCCCGTGCGTTTCTTGGCTGCTACACAGCCAATCAGCGTACGGGGAGGTACTGGCATTCACTGTAATGCCATAGCCATCTTGGCTACTGGCATTACAGTGATTGGCTGGCCGGGAACGCGTCATCGCCGGTCATGACATGTGACCGGCTCAGACCGAGTCAGGGAGAGCTGCTGCAAGGAGGGACAGATAGTGTAGGGAGAGAAATTGGCTAAACCCAAATGCCCTTTTAAGGGCTATTGTGTTATCTGACTACAATATATTTATTATTTTATGGGGGGTAAAAAATTCCGCAAGGTGGCATGACCTTAAAGCCACCTGCGCAGTTTCTGCATTCTAATCCTTTCTGTATCCTATATACCTGACATCCATTGTAATTTTTTCTGCCGCTAATCAAGGCCACAGTACCTGCGCTGCATCTGCTGTATAACGTTTGCGCAAGGAGGCACAGATAGTGTAGGGATAGGATTTGGCTAGGCAGGGCTAGTTGTTCAGTTAAAAAGACACAAAAGTGTATTGTTGTATCTGGCTGCAATTTATTTTTTTCTTTTGGGGCAAAAAGAACGCAAGTTTGCCTGACGCTAACACCTGCACAGCGTCTACATTATAACATTTCTGCAATCTATATACCTGACATCCGTTGGTATTTTTTCTGCCGCTAATCAAGCTGACAGTACCTCATCTGCGTCTGCTGAGCAGCAGCACGTCACTCCTATTGTTTTTGAGTGTCAGCAGCAGGCCATCAATCATAATTTTTCAAGGGTGTGTCTGATGCCCTCCTTTATGTGTAATAAAGGGTGTATTGGAGTGCCTGTTCCTTGTAATTTTTGGCAGCCCCTTCCCTTTGTGTATAGGCTTTATGAGTGTAGGAGTCCCACGTCATGAACAATTATACCACAATGTGAATGAGGCCCTCCTTTATGTGATATACCGGTTGTATCGGAGTGCCTCTTCCTTGTAATTTTTGGCAGCACTTGCGCTTTACGTACAAGTAAATATATTTTTCCTGACAATATTTCCTCTAAAATCGATGTTATCTTCGGTTTTTGGTGGTATTATTGTCATTCCGTAAAAGTGGCTTAATACTTGGACATCATTATTTATAGCAGCGACTTCAGTGTCCAAGATGCATCCAGACATCCTCCCCATGCTATTCCCAAACCATTTCAGTTGTGTTTCAACCTTTTTCTCACCTTTCCCTATGAACCAGACACCCTCCCCTCTGGAGAGCAGAGGGTGCCTGGTTTAGTGCTCGGGTTCTCCCATAAACTTCCATTATACTCGGGTGCTCGGCCGAGCACTCGAGCACCACCTAGTGTTCGGCCGGAGCACCCGAGCATCGCGGTGCTCGATCAACACTAATGATGAGATATCGCTGTATATAGTCTGACAGACATGATGAGATGTCACTGTATATAGTCTGACAGACATGATGAGATGCCTCTGTATATAGTCTGACAGACATGATGAGATGTCACTGTTTATAGACTGACAGGCAGGATAAGATGTTGCTGTATATGGTTTCCCAGATACTATGAATGATTGTGTAATCTATAGACAGACATCTAAATAGATAGCTAGATAGATAGATAAAAATAAAATAAACTGCACTAAACTTTAATATCATTTTTCAAGCTGGAGGCCTGCAAGAAATGTTCTGAATATTGTTTTCTTTTTCACTGAAAACAAACATACAGTATGCAGCTTAATTGCTTTTAAACTGGAAATTAATTTTATTTAAAAAAAATCTTTACTACATCTCTCAAACTTATCGAAATGCTGTGTATGACCTCTGTCCTACTTGCGTCTTCTTACTTTCCACGTCTAGTGGTAGATTGAAGTGTTAGCTCCAGACTAAATGTTGTTCTCCGTTGACTGAACACAACTTTATTACTTCTTTCCTGGTGGATACTCGGCTGACAGCGTGTTTGATGAATTACTGTGCTTATGCACTAGACGTTGTTGACCCAGTAACCTACCGAAGCAGTAAGACTTACATTTCTTGGTCTACAGTTGGATAAGAAGTTAAGCATTTTATGTGACATCCTTAAGAAACAACTGCCATGGGCCAATGAAACCTAAACTCAATGTTTACATGATTACTGCAGGTCATGAATAATGAAGAAACAAATGTGGCTTGCATTGTGTTAACAACTATGGAGACTATTTAAGATGAGCTCCTAAGGAACATTGCATAAACAATACAGTTTGATTACAAATTCAGTTCTGCTTCATCTGACATTGATAATGATGTGGAATAGAGATGAGCGAACTTCTTGGATTTGATTTTGTGTCCGATTTGTTGATTTTTTAACAAATTCACTTCTTGTCAGAATCGATTCTACATGACTCCAAGTTGTTCCAATTGCCCTGCAAACTGGTATATAAAACCCTCTAGTCTCCATTTTATGAAAATATGTATTTTATTAATTTTTTATGAATTTTTGCTATCCCCACTCCTGCCTTTTAAAGCCTTTGAACGCAATGACTGCAATACCAAGTAATGTCAGAATGGCACTGACATGCTTAGCTATGGGTAAACATGTTTGATGGTGTTAGCAAATATGTATTTGAAAACACACGGTACTGTGGAATCTTTTATGCTTTTTCATATTGCAAAGCTTCCAAATCGGGGGTAGATGGTGTTTAAAAACACAGTGTTATGGGAAAAAACAGCGCCTCGTTTTGACCAAGCGTCCAAGAATTATGTCTTAGCAGTGACAGAATGCCTGCTGATATTTACACACGTCAGAAGAAAGAGTAAGAGAGCTTGTTCTGAACAAGCCTGGAAAAATTATCCCTTTTAATTGGGAGCAGCAGCAGCACAGTGTGGATTCAAAAAGGGAAGGGTAATAATGACATGTGGTCACCATAGTAGCAGCAGCAGTAGCAGTGCAGCACAGAACAGACAAGATAGTAGATGTGTGTGAATGTTTTGGGGTATTAGTTGTGGTAGTAGTAGTCGCAGTGGTGACTGCATAGCAGTAATGATAGTGGCAGAAGGAGAAATGGAAGTGGCAATAGGGGGTCAGCATCAGGCAGTAGCGGCTGTAGTGGTGGCGGCAGCCATATGGTATGGAACATGATGCTAGGAAAGTAGACAGTGGTAGGAGCATGATGGGACACCTTCAGCCAGGGCAGATATATTTGTTGGCCTCAGCCTAAGGTGGGTGAAAATCCTCATGGATCTATGCCTCATTTATTTTGAATAAAGTGATGTTTTATACACTGGCAGAAGACAATGCCATCTGCCCAGGGGTGCACCTAGCCTTTCTGCTGCCTGAAGTGAAAACTGAAGTGGTGCCTCTCCCCAATGCTAATTTCTTAACTTTACCCCTTTGCCACAATGAAAGCGCTCATTGTCCACGGCCCTTCCACTGATCCCCACCACTCCTTGCCCCTACCTGGTGATGCCGAAGGCAATTGCCTCACCTGGCCTCATTGGTGGTGTACCCCTACCCCTGCCATCTGCCACGTTGAAAACCCTGTCTAAGATGACACTGGACAAGAAAGTACAGAGTAAACTGGGCCAGTTCTAGCCACTGTTCTAGTTTTCCTCCTCATAAGTCCATGGGTCAAGGAACAGAGTATGTGCCAGGGAAAGTCCACAGTCATTTAAAAAATGAGAAAATATTGAATAATTTTTAAGAAAAATAAAAAAAATGGCTGGGCAGAAGTATGTATATCATACAGCAGATTAAATTTTGGTCAAGGCAAGGATCTGCGCCACTACGGATGCCTGGCCAGAAGTCGCACTCATGGGATTAGGCAAAAGCTGTGGCTGATGACATAGATAAATATTCAGTTTTATAGAAGAATTACATTTTGGTGAAGGCATGTGACTGCGCCACATCATGTCTGGCCAGAAGTCTCAGTGATGGTGCAGTACCTCAGACCTGGGGTATCTGCAGTTGTTCACTGTTTATTAGAGTTGATTGAATCCTAAAATATTCGGGTGTTCTGAATTCGGCCCGAATTTTCCGCGGGATTCGTGGGTTCGAGCTGAATCACGAATCCCATTAAAGTCTATGGGAGACCCGAATATTTTTGCAGGGGACAAAGGTTCTGCACAGTCAAGGTTGCCCCAACATCTGAAAACCTCAGAAAATGATGGAAACACCTTGGAAATGGTTAGGAAACACCAGGGGCAGCATGTAGGGATGCCTCTGAGGCTCCCTAATTGCACAATTTTTTCTAAATCTGGCCAATAGTCTGGTGATGACCCCAAGGCAATTTTCAGGGACACGGTAATGGTGACCCATTTAAAAATGCTGCCTGACAACCTGGCGGTGAACCCCTGATTGTCTGTCTTTCACTAAGATTGCAGTGTAAAGCATGGTGGTGAGCCTCAGTATGACTTTTTGGATGGAGATTGCATGTGGACACGTACTCCCTGGAACCCCATAGTCACCCCTTCTCTGATGTGCTAATCCAGAAGATTCTCTGCCCCAATTCGCAAGACCTTTTGCAGTCTCAGTGTGCTGACAGTGGGGATTTACCAGTGTTGTCTGAGGAGGTGGTGGACAATGGCGAGACACAGGTGTCAGGGGGTGAGGTAGTTGTAAGGGAAGCAAGTTACAGTGGGGACTCCTTGGGAGGACTTCCTCATGATGGGACAGATTCAACTTGGGTGGATCAGGCACAGAAACAGAGCAATTGTAAGTGTGAGGCAACATCAGCACCACAACCGGTTGGGAGAGGCAGTGGGCATTGTGTTTAGAAAGGCTGATGGGCTTCCGTCAGCACTGTGTGTATAGAACCCCATGGCCTTTCATAAAAAAGATTGGTTACAAAGCCGCATGACTCCTGAAAAATTGTTTTTAGAAAGCGGGATGACTTTCCAGAAAAATTGTTTTTAGAAAGCAGGATGACTTTCCAGAAAAATTGTACTTAGAAAGCGGGATGACTTTCCAGAAAAATTGTTTTTAGAAAGCGGGATGACTTTCCAGAAAAATTGTTTTTTAGAAAGCAGGATGACTTTCCAGAAAAATTGTGTTTAGAAAGCCGGATGACTTTCCTGAAAAATTGTACTTAGAAAGCCGGATGACTTTCCTGAAAAATTGTAATTAGAAAGCCGGATGACTTTCCTGAAAAATTGTAATTAGAAAGCCGGATGACTTTCCTGAAAAATTGTAATTAGAAAGCTGGATGACTTTCCTGACAAACTGTAATTAGAAAGCCGGATGACTTTCCTGAAAAATTGTAATTAGAAAGCCGGATGACTTTCCTGAAAAATTTTTATTAGAAAGCCGGATGACTTTCCTGAAAAATTGTTGCATATGCAACTCAGATGAAGAGGAGGAGGAGGAGGAAAGCAAGCAAGTTAGGAGGTAGCCTGAGGTGGGGATGAGAACTGCGGGGATATCCATGACCTGTTCATCTTGATGAACGTGAGGATGTCGGCGTTGTCGGTGGACAGGCACGTCCGTTTGTCCGTAATGATACCCCCGGCGGCACTAAAAACACTTTCAGACAGTACACTTGCAGCAGGGCAGGCAAGCACCTCAAGAGCGTACTGCGCAAGTTCTGGCCACCTGTCCAGCTTGGCCAGCCAGTAATTATATGGCATGGAGTTATCGCTCAGGACGTTGGTCTGGTCCGCGACATACTCCCTCACCATCTTGCGGTACTGTTCCGCCCTGCTCTGCCTGCCCTGTGGCTGTGTCATACTGTCTTGCTGGGGTTTAAGAAACTTGGCAAAAGCATGGAAGAGTGTACCCCTGCCCTTGGCGCCTACACTGACTTTCCCCCTCCTCTCCTCTACAACTTCAGCCACTGCAGTCCGCCCCCTGTTGCTCGGCTGGTCTGGAAAGGCCTGTAGCAATTTCTGGACCAGGGCCTTGTGGTAGAAAGTGACTCGGGTGCTCCTTTCCTCCACGGGTATAAGTTGGGCAAAGTTGTCCTTGTAGCGTGGGTCAAGGAGGGTGTACACCCAATAGTCATTGGTGGACAGTATCCTCTTGACCCGGGGATCACGACAAAGACGGCCAAGCATAAAGTCTGCCATGTGCCCTACTGTGCCAACACGCAAGCCTTCAGCCTCCTCACTTAGCGGATTCTCCATCTCCTCCTCCCCCCCATCCTCCGACCCCAATTTATCCTCCTCAGCCCATACCCGCTCAAAAGGTAGCATGGAATCACCCCCTGATGCATGGTGCCCAAGAGTTTCTTCCTCCTCCTCAGCCTCCTCCTCCTCCTCCTCAGTTTCGCGCTGCGAAACTGACAACAGGGTGCTCTCAATGTCACTCTCTTCCCCCACCTCCTATGACACTGCTGAATCCTCAGATCTTAGGTTCCTCAAGGAGTTCTGGATGAGACACAACAGAGGGATGGTGACACTGATGATGTGTGCATCACCACTGACCATCTCTGTTGCCTCCTCAAAGGGACCTAAGACCTGGCAGATGCCAGCCATCCACGTCCACTCCTCAGCATAGACATGAGGAAGCTGACTGGGTTGACTACCACCTCGGGGGATCAGCTGGCAGTCTACTACTGCCTTGCGTTGGTGGTACACCCTGGCTAGCATGTGTAACGTTGAATTCCAACGCGTGGGAACGTCACACACTAGCCGGTGAACAGGGAGTTGTAGCCGCCCTTGCACAGTCCTGAGGGTCGCCGCATCGGTGGTGGACTTGCGGAAATGGGCGCATATGCGCCGCACCTTGGTGAGCAACTCACTCAACTGGGGGTAGGTCTTGAGGAACCGCTGGACCACCAAGTTGAGCACGTGGGCCATGCATGGCACGTGAGTCAGCCCACCAAGATGCAGAGCCGCCACCAGGTTACGCCCATTATCGCAGACCACCATTCCTGGCTGAAGGTTCAGCGGCGCCAGTCACACATTGGTCTGCCCCCTGATGCCCTGCAGCAGCTCTTCAGCCGTGTGTCTCTTATCCCCCAGGCTCAGCAGTTTCAGGACTGCCTGCTGCCGCTTCCCTACCACAGTGCTGAAACTGCTGGCCATCGAGGAAATGAGACTTGCCGATTTGGGCATCACTGCCACTTTGGAGGAGGGGGGAGGTGGAGGAGGAGGTGGAGGCATAATGTTCCAGAGATACACAGACGGAACTATGTCCCGCAATTCGTGGTGTGGGTAGCACATGTGCAGGCCCACAATCGGTCTCTGACCCAGCCTCCACCAGATTGACCCAATGTGCCGTGAGGGAGATGTAGTGTCCCTGGCCACCGGTACTCATCCACGTATCTGTGGTCAGGTGGACTTTACCACAAACCGCGTTTTTGAGAGCGTGGGCGATGTTCTCAGACACATGCCGGTGCAGGGCAGGGACGGCACATCGGGCAAAATAGTGTCGGCTGGGGACAGAGTAACGGGGGGCTGCCACCTCCATAAGGTTGCGGAAGGATTCTGTCTCCACAAGCCTGTACGGCAACACTTCCAAACTAATCAGCTTGGCGATGTGGACATTTAGAGCTTGCGCATGGGGGTGGGTGGCTGTGTACTTGCGCTTGCGTTCAAATGTCTGCGGTAGAGACAGTTGAACGCCGCACTGGGACACATGAGTGGAGGAGAGGGAGGGAGATGGAGCTGGAGGGGTCCTTTCGGGGCTGGAGGCTGGAACGTCCTTTCTGTGACGTGACACAGTTGTTGGAGTAACTGTGTCAACGTCACCAGCTGACAGAAGTGCAAACCATTTGGTGGGGTGTTTTCTCTCCAATTGTTTGCGCAGGCTACTAGTGGTCAGGTTGTTGCGATTTGCACCCCTGCTCATTGAGGTGTGGCACAGCTTGCTCACCGCCAAACGAGGATCGGCCTCATCATCCATAACGTACTCCCAAACTAAGGAGTGGCGCATAGTACGGCCTGGAGCGTGACCTCTAGGAGCACTTGGGGAAGTAGTGACTCGGCCCTGGTTTCTCCCTCGTCGCAGCCCTCTGGCTCTGTCAACAGCTTGTGGTGATGATGTCGTCTCACAGTCTGAACCACTGCCTCCAGTTGCCTCATCCACCCAAGTAGGATCTGTCCCCTCATCATCCCACAGGTCTTCCTCAGAGTCCACAGTGACTTCCCTGACAACTACCTCCGACAACAGTGTCTCGTCGTCATCTTCCACCAGCTCCTCAGACGCCACTGCTAACTCCCCACTCTCATAACCCGGAGACTGCAAAAGGTTCTGAGAATCAGGGCATAGCAGCTCGTCCACTGGCACATCAGGGAAGTGGTGGCTGAAGAGTTCCATGGACAAATTTTGTCCGTGGGACATACCCCTAGAGTGTTCTGGCTGGGGAGAAGGAGGGCGAGTTGGAGGACAGACACCCTGGCTCAGACAAGTCGACTGGCTGGATGAGGGGGCAGACGAAACGTGGCTGGACGTGCTCTCTGCAATCCACTTAACCACCTCCTGTTGTTGTTTGGGGTCTGTCAGAGTTGTAGGACGCTGCCCTACCAACTTCTGGAGTTGATCAGGCACCCTGACCTTACGTGGTTCCACTGTACCCACAGCAGCTGGCACTGTGTCACCACGCACACCACGGTCATCACCACTGACCACAGCACCATCACCACCGACGATTCCTAGCTCTCCCTCCTCGACCACCTCTTCCACCTCTCCCAGCTCTTCCCCCTCTTCCCCCTGACCCTGGGGTTCACAGTAGCAGTATTATATTAT